>PVKS010025705.1:0-29536 GCA_004027875.1 Aplodontia rufa | reverse complement strand
GAATGGGGGTCAGAGGGTGAAGGAAGAACTCATAGGAGTCTGGAGGGTGGGCATATGGGGGAATCATTTCAGAAGGAGATCTCTGCCCTCCACGAGATATCCATTTAACTCAGGAGTTCTTCTGGGTGAAACAGCAACAGGGGGAACCCAAGGTGGGCATCCATGATATGGCATTAGCCCTGGATAACTAAATATGTATACATTGGTTCTTGAATGTTTGATAATGTTTCCCCCTCAATTGTATCTCTATATCCATCTAATAAAAACAGAAATATGGTATAATTTATTCCCAGTTAGTTTTATCTGTAATATTAAAAAATTTGTATTTTAAGTCTGTCTTCTACCTTATCCTCTTTGAGATTACAGGGTGTCCTGGGATAGAGATACTACCTCTGGAGTTTCCTGCACACCCACATCCACCAGTGGACCATGTCGTGATCCAGGTTTGGAAGGAAAATAAGCTAGATTTTGCTTGAAGAGGTGCCATATCAAGTCCTGCTTACAACTGAGACAGTTGCCCAGAAGGCCAAATGAGCTTGGACTCACTACACACCCGTAAAGGGGTCTCTACTTTTAATTGTGAAAGACAATGGATGTCAATCCAGCACCCAGACCCCACTAAACTAACTCTAAAAAGACTTTAATAATGTTCATGTTGATAGTGGTAATTGTATCTTGTAAGTTGATTATTGATGTAGCTCAGACCATCCTTCCTCTGATTGCTAAGTCTAGTGTTTACCAGGTGCTCCCCTGTAAAAATTCACATAACCAAGAGCACTTGTGTGGGACAAATGAATATCATTGATCAACGTATTCTGGAGAAGTTAATCTCTGTGAACCTAATAATGACGTTACCAATGTTACCTTGGAGTTAAAAGATTTACAAAACAATTCTTAAAATAGAAATTGGACAGAATGAAGCAAATGACTGGATGAAAGGGTTTAAATATTCTGCTAGCAAATCTAGTAAGAGCAAGTTTTACACTTTGTGCAATAGGAGGGTAGATAGCTCAAGTGGTCCCCTTCCCTCTTGACTAGGCCTCAGATCCAATGGGCATGAGTTGCATGATATCAATCTTTCAGGAAAGGATGGCCTGGGGAAATAACTTGTAAAACCGTATCACTGCTGTTCTTGGAAGCAGAGGGTCAAAAACAAGACCCCCAAAGATCACCCAACCCCCTTCCCTCAGAACTACTTTCACCTCATGCCTCTCTACGTGGGAGGAGCAATTGGCTTTCTTGGGGAATGTATCTTGGTGCCAGGAAGGCAGATCATTTAAGGAGGTACTGAATCAAACAGTGCTTGCTACAGCCCGAGCAGGCATCTGATGGTATTGTGGGGGGCCCTTGCTTGAGACCTTGCCTGCCAATTGGAGTGGAACCTGCACTTTGGTTCAATTGGCTATCCATTCCACCCTGTTATTTCCTAGATCAGATCAGTCACAGAGCACTGAAAAAGAGAATCTCTCTTCCCATGGATCGGTTGATTCACATGAGTCAGCAACCAAAACTCAAATGACAACAAATTTTGTGTCAGTTTCCTGTTGGTGCTCCATGATAATGGATTACATTGAGGATAATAAACAAAAAGTTGTTAATTATGTAAGGCAAATTACCAAAGAGCTAAACATTACTGATAAAGTAATGTGGAAAGAAATAATCATATTTATTATCTTTCTATTAATTGCTGTATTCAGGGCTGTTATCCTGATTATATGTATAGAGGATATTGACCAGAGATTGACTGCTATCTCTAAAAACTTTCAGGTATAGGCCAAATCAATCCTCCTGTTTCCAGTGTAGTCAAAGATGAATGTCAAAAATTGCTCTCAGAGTTTGAAGTAAAGAGTGTACTTGCATCATATAAGAGGGGGGGAATTGTAAGATTTATGTTTTTCTTTTCTGTCAAAATTAAAGACTGTAATGCAGTATATCCTATCTCCATTTTTAGATCTCCCTTCCCTTTTATGATGGTAACTTCCTCCCTTGTGTATGCCCACCTCTTTCTGGGGACCCTTTGTGATACCTGCCCATCTCTTTCCAATAACCTCTACTGAAACATATCTACCTCTTTTTGGTGATACCCCTTCTCCCAGTTGCCACCTACTTCCTGTCTGGACCTGCCTTTACCTTACATTAGACAACCACATAGATTTTGCCCCTGAGCTCTTCCAATCTGGGTGAAGGTCAGCATCTCATCAGTTTGAGGATAAAACCCCTGATTCTCCTGTTTCTGTGTGCATTTTTTTCCATCCCTAGGTAGAAGTAAAGTTCTGCATTCTTCACCCACATTTGACCATGTGTTTGATTTAGTTCTAACAAAACACAGGGAAATTCTGTCCTAGAGGATATGACTCTGCTCATCAAGGGAAGAGGGCTTTTTTTTTTTATTCAAAGGCTACATTCCATGTCACTTGCTAATATGGGAGATAGTCATTTCTCAGATCTTCTGTTCACTCTCCAAAGTCTGAATTACTTTGTTCCTGTGGTGGGTGTGGGTTCAAGGACACATTACTCTCCCTAGGGTGGGGAAAACAGGTAATCCTGTTTTGCCCAAGATTAGGGAGCAGTAGAGGTTGGCAGGGGAAGGAGAGGAAGAGAAAGAAACGTGCCCCTTTTGAACATAGGCTGCTGTGGCAGAGCTGCAAGGGCTCTATTCACAGCATAAAGTGGAACACTGTTACATTTCCCCACTGTCAAGGTGGATGCTCCATCTATTGAAAATTGGCAATGACATCTCCAAGCTGCTTCCTACAGAGAAAGGGTGAAGTTAGGGGAAGAGACTTGAAGTCCCTGTTCTCCATCAGGTGGGGAATGGACACTGAAGGGTATTCAGCATCAGGGCAGTTCAGAGGTCCCTGTTGGCAGTGGGCAGATGACTGGAGAAGGCATCCACAGGGCAGGAATCATGCACATGGCCAAGGATGTCATGACTTCACTGTATTCAGTTTCCTTTTGCTCAAAGTGGACCAGGAATGAGAACTGCACTGTTCAGGGAGAGAAGGTGGGAGCTCATGACCTTGTCTCTTATAACAGGTTCTTTCTAGGTGTGTATGTGTTATAGTGTGAATCATTAAGTCCCCATAGCATTAGGCATAATGAACAAGATATTTTGACAACCCAAGTATAAATGGACAGATGAAGGCAAAGGAGAGGTGGTATGTGTATATGTTTGTGCATGTTGTTTCATGCAATATTAATTAGAATTTTAAAAGGAGGTCCTGACATTTGCAACAATATGGATAAACTGGAGGACATTATGCTAAGCAAATTAAACTAGCACAGAAAGACAAATACTGCATGATCTCACACACACATGGAGTCTAAAACTGTCAAACTCATAGGAGCAAAGAGTAGAATGTTAGTTTCCAGGGACTGGTGTTTTGTGGCAAATGGGAGATGTTTGTCAAAGAGCACAAGAATAAAATATTCAGGATGAATCAGTTCTTGAGATCTGATGTACAACAGAGGGGCTATTCTTGATGATGCTGCATTGCTTTTTTGAAGTTTCCTAAGAAAGCAGACTTTAAATTGTTCTCACTGCACTAAAAAAGATAACTATATGAGGTAATAGGTATATTGATTTCCCTGAATTAATAATTTCACAGTGCATACATATATCAAAACATTACTCTGTCCACATTAAATATATGCAATTTTTATTTGTCAACTACATGTCTATAAATCAGGAGATGATTGGATTGTACCACTGCAGGCATCTTTGGAACATAGCACAATTTGCTATGTTTACAAATCATACTAAATTGAAAGCAATTTACTTTAACTTCCAAAGTTTTTTCCAGAAGTTTGAAATTATCTTACCAATTTTATTTAGAACATCTTTGAATATATTCTCTTCAGCTTCTCCCCTTATATTTTTAATTTTTTTATCATATTCATCATTTGTAAATTTTATTTTTTCTTCCTTTTCTTTCTCTAACTTATCAGCATGTTTCTTTATTTTTAGCTTAATTTCTTTCTCTAACTCAGCACATTCTATTTCTATTAGCTTCATTTCATTATATAGCTCATCATCATAAGTTTTCTTCAGAATCTCTGCATGCTGTTGCAGCTGTTCCTCTATGTCCTTGTAGATGGCATCAGAAAAGTAGGTATCTCCATTGCTCTTCACCATCTTCTCTATCAGCTCCACCAGCTCCTGCACTTGAACTTCCTTCTCAGCCTTGTCTGCTTTGTTGCTAATGGCATAACAGCGGTTCCCACACTCCTGGATGAGGCTTTTTAGGTTTACATCAGCTTCTGCTATGAAGCTATCAAGGCTCCTGCCATCCAACTCTTCCTTGCGAGTGAACAAGATTATCATGTGCTTCATGGCCGCCTGCCCGAAGAGAGCCTTGATCAATTCAACCGTTTTCTGGTCTTCATCTGTGTAGAAGCCCAGCTGTAGAACCATGATGATGGCGTGAGGTCCTGGGCAGGAGGAGAGGATGCACTGACTGATGTTAACACACATGGTGTCCAGGGTCTCCTTAGTGTGAAAGAGCCCTGGAGTATCAACAATGAGAAGTTCTTTCCCCTTCCATTTTCTGGTTTCTTTCTGACAGTTCTTGGTAACAGTGTGGGCAGAAATCTTAGAAACAAACTTTTCTTCCCCAAGGATGGTGTTTGCTGTCGCACTTTTCCCGTTTCTAGCTCTCCCCACCAGAATCATCCTCAGAGCAATGTTCTGGCAGTCAGCCATGTTCCTGTAGGGGGACCCTGGAGTTTAGGCACTCACAGAGCTGAAGGAATGAAGGGAGAGAAAAATGTCAGTTTAGGTAAATGGGAACAACTTCTAATCAATCAATTTTTCTTCTTTCTTTCCCACACTGAATTTGGTAATGTTCTATTATCTTTATTAATCCCATCAGAGAAAAAGATGTATCACTCCAGTTATTACGGAAGAAATAACAAAGAAATTAGAGTTCTTCAACAAAAGAGTACCAGGTCCACATGGTTTCATCCAGTGAGTCCCATAAAACAGACAAATTTGACCATAACAGTGCTACTTAAATTGTTCCTAATTATATGAAAATGAGGGTTCCCCACTACCCCCATATCTAGTCCACATGCCCAAACTGGGGAAAGTTCTCATGTGCCCTGCCCCTGCTGCTGGTCTTTGCTCAATTCCACAACTGGCAGTAAGGACACCGGCATCCCTGTCCCTCCCACTGCCTGAGTGCCAAAGCCAAGACTGAGGGCAAGCCTCTCCAGGCTCCATTTGTCACTGTGACTGCCACCAACCACAGCCAAGAAAGCTATGGGGGAGTGTTATAGTGTCCAACCGGAACTCAAGCCAAAGCAGCTATTAAAGTCACACCTAAAACACATGGTCAGGAAAAGTTTTTACTGTGAAATCCATCCTTCTAACATGATAGGAACAATTGATATGCTGGCTACTCAGATATGATCACTGAGACACAAGAAATATATCAAAGCAAAGTAACATGATGCCTCCAAAAGAATACACAGACCCAAAGATTGATATTGATGAAATGCTTTAAAAACAGATCTAGTTCATGGTTTTTTAAATTGTTTTTTCTGTTGACAATTGCTGACCCCACCATTTCTATTTTGTGTGGTAATTAGTATTGTAGATGTCATAGTAGGAACTGGGCAATTATTAATGCTGCATATTATTGGCATTGGTTGTTGTTATTATTTGTTTCCCCCTGTCTTGGGTGTTGCTGGAAAACTACAGGGACACTCTAAGTTCACAGGGTAGACTCTTCTGCTGAACTGAACTCAGCCAAAAGACAGTGAACCTGGCTCCACACAAAAATTTACAACATCCAAACTTCTGCTATACTTTAACACAAAGAATAGAAATGACAAAACTCAGAGTAATGGCCAGGACCCAAGTAGGAATGGCTAGGGCTGGGCCCTGTTCCCACTCACAGACATACACTAATACAGCCAAAGCAGAGAGAATTGCACAAAGGATATGGATACTACACCTATGACTGGGTTTCAATCTAGATCACTCAAGGACACTTTGACAAAAGAAGGCTGTCCCCCAAAAAAGGCTCATATATGCATGGAAGAGAAAACCGTTTGAACAAATACATAAAACCCAACACAAGAAAACAGTAAGTATGGAAAAAACAAGGTAACACGACAACTCTTAAGTTCGCAATTCACCATTAACTGACTCCAAAGATGCTGATGTGGGCAAAATAAAAATAAAGATTTTGAAAAAGGATTATAAAAATGATCTATGCATTCCAAGAGAACACAAAAAGCAAGTGAGTGAATTAAGGAAGTCAGTATGGGACCTGAATGAGAAACTCAGTAAGGAGAGAGAGAAATTGAAAAAGAACAACAACAACAAAAATCTTTGAAATGAAAGTGCTGAGTGAAATATCCCAAACTTAGAGACTTAAGGGCGCTGAACGTTTTCTGTCATATGTGGAAGCTAGAGTAAAATCTAAGACAGAATGAAAGTTAGGTAAGCTCAAAAATAAACTCATCATAGGTGAATTTTCAAACATACAGAGGAAATCATAACTATGAAGCTGGGGGGAGAAGGGAGAGGGCAGGAAACGGAGGGAGGGATTGGGGGTATCAATGCAGCTGGAGGGAGGGATTAAGGGGGTTATGAATGTAAATGGGAATCCTCAACTCCCATGAGAAGCCCAACTATACACAGGTGGGCAGGGAAGATCTGAAAATTCAAAAATTAATACACATATATATGCTGATTTCTGTCTATAACATGGAGGTAAAGCAGAGGAGCCTGGGAGCAGGAATAGGTCAAAGTGGGGAGGTCGTGGACTTGGATCAGCCTTAACTTGCTTTGTCAATATCCATCTATGCATGGGTATGTCACAACAATTCCTTCCAATATGTAAGACTATTTCAAATGAATAAAAAACCCAATTTTTTTAAGAAAATGAAAGACACAATAAATCAAATACTGTTAAGTTGATAGTCTTTCTACCAGAGTAGATCATGTTGAAGACAGAGTTTCAAAATTAGAAGACAAAGCAGCCCATCTTGAACATTTAGAGAGTAGTAAAGAACAAAATGAGAAAACATACCCAGAACCGACAAGAATTTGGGACATTAATAGATCAAATTTAAAAATCATTGAAATTGAAAAGGGTTGTGAGAAGAAGGCTAGTGGCATGGATAATCTCTTCAGAGAAATAATAACAAATTCCCAAACCTTGAGAATGAGATGGAAATCCAGATACAGGAGGCATTCAACCCCCAAGATAGACAAGATCATAAAAATACCTCTCCATGACACATTATCATTTACATCCATAACATACAGAACAAGGATAGAATTTTTAAAGTCTCAAGAGAATAATGTTAGATCACATTTAGAAGCAAACCAATCAAAAATATTTTTTATTTCTTTGTACAAACTCTAAAAAGTAGGAGGAAAACAAGTTAATCAAGACTGCTATATTCAGCAAAGCTTTCCTTCAGAATCAAAGAGGAAATGAAAACCTTCCAAGGTAAGTAAAAACTAAAAGAATCCACGACTACTAAGCTGGCATAGTAGAACTTAATTAAGCAAAAACTCCACACAGAAGAAAATTAACAACAACAACAAGAATTAGCCAGAAATATTGGTGCATGCCTAAATTCCCAGTGACTTGGGAGGCTGAGGCAGGAGAATTGCAACTTCAAAGCCAGCCTCAGCATCTTTGAAAGACTCTGAGCCACTTAGTAAAACTTTGCCTCAAAATAAAAAATACAAAGGACTGGGGATGTAGCTGAGTGGATAAGCGCTCTTGCGTCTGATTCCTGGCACTCGTGCATGCACACCTGCACACACACACACACCCTGAAAATGTTCCTGTGCACAGCAGGGAATCCAGGCAAGTACACCTGAATAACCACTGTTAACCAGCACACAGGGCCTGTTTTCAGCTCCTCAGAACTTGGTTGAAGATCATTGATTAAATGTGAATGGGGGACATAGAGGTGACAGGAAGGTGATTGGGACTCAGCCTGCCTTAGGGACACAGGCAATGGCTATCCATTTCTCAGCTAGCTCCTCTCTCTCTTCCATGTGACAAGCCAAGGTATGAGATCCAGTCAGAATCAGTCACTTCAAAACTTTCTTAAGTGGGCTAAAGCACTGGCTCAGCGGTTGCAGCGCTTGCCTGGAATGTGTGAGGACCCCGTTCCAAACCCCAGTATCACAATGAAGTGTTAGAGTGACAAAAGTCACATGAACAACTAAATAAAACTGATTCTCTCTTTCTCTCTCTCTCTCTCTCTCACTTTCCCTCTCTTTTTAAGTAAAACAGAACAAAACAAAACAAAACAAGAAACTTGCTCAAATGATTCTTGGAGACCTAGAGGTCTCCAGCTCAGAGAAAGGCTGAGCAGGGAGAAGAGAATGTGCCCTGGAATAGGTGGAACTACATGGTGCCCAGACCACCACTGCAGAGTTCCCTGTATGGAAAAGGACAGCGAAACCAGCCTTGCAGGGTCCTCCTGAGGCCATACAGCAAGTGCTGGCCAGTCTCTGCCAGTGCTCAGAGCATGGCACCCTCACAGGACAAAGCCACTTCTGTACGATGCTATGGGGACAGGGGGAATCATGGCCTGAGAATAATTGAGGGATCTAGAGCCACAGGGAAGCTTAGACTCATCAGGCTGTACTGTTTCTTCAGGACAGCTGATCCTCTGCCCAGCAGCCCTCCTACACCCACTGGTTACAAGGCTAGAAACCCAACTTCCGTCTGTTGAATGTTGGGAAGGAGTCTGCACATTGAATTCCAGAATTCTGGCTTTCCTCCGATGTCAGAGTCCTGGGTAACCCATGGAGTCACCAAAAGAGCTTGGATTTTGATTTTTTTTCAACAAAAAGAGGGATTTAGACAGAGGGTCTCTAAATTACCTTCCAGCTCTAAAACTCTGCCTTGATGGTGGCACGTAACTTGCTATGGAGGTTACCAGGAAGTGCTCTGTCCACCCTAACAGCCACTGCACAGAGCCTGCTCTATTCAGCCAAAGTCTGTCCTGTTAAATATAGACTGTGTGGACACCATGCTAATCCATCTCCTTGCTTCTCCTTACCCAATGTCCTGGCCATCACCACCCTGGTGTGCAGCCCTCCCAGTAGCTTGAGCCTCTGCACACAAGAATCCACGCCTACAAGATGCCCTTGACAGCCCTTCAATTCCAGGGCTCTGGGTCCTCTCCACAGCCAGGCTCACCTTATAAGGGAGTTGATGAGTGCTCAGCTTTTCTCCCAGGAAGCTGCTTCAGCTGGTGCTTCTGCTTTAACTGGGAGGCAAAAAGTGTTTGCACTGTAAAACCTCTGAGACAGGAAGCTCTGATTGGGTGGAGTCAAAGAAAACACTTTGCTTTAAAGAAACAAATATTGCTCTCCATTTAGTGGGTGCTTCAGTTCTGCCGAGTTGAAATCTTAGGTCCATGTGCCTGCTATAACACCAATATTTTTGAAGTTATATTTTTTTCTAAGGGTTACCTTGATTGTTCCCAACTGTAGACTAATGTAACTGTTCTCAGAATATTTAAGTTAAACTAGGCTAGGCTATCATGAACAGAGGCTAAGTGCATTTTCAATTTTTAGTATTTTCAATTTAATATGAGTTTATCAGATAACCATTCTGTAAATTGAGAAGCTTCTCTGTGTGTGCATTTACACAATATATACACACATATGTATATATATATACACACATTTATACATATGCATATATACATTAAAAACTCAGAATTTTCTGCTGCTGTGATGTAAGATAAATGCAAACTTAGCTTACTGAGACATTTCACAAATAATAGCATGAATGAAAAGAATAGCTTCTCATACCATCCTGACTCTTACACAAATTCCCTGTGTAACCTTGATGTATCGGTTTCTGTTGCTGCTATAATAAATTGCTAAAATTGGAGTGGCCTAAAATAACACAAATTTATTCTTTTAGATTTATAGTGGTCAAAAGTCCAAAATGAGTCCGTGGGAATAAAATCAAGATGTTAGCAGGGCTGGTTCCTTCTGGAGGCTGCACAGGAGAATCAGATTCCTGCTTCTTCCTGCTCCTAGAGGCAGCCAGCATCCCTGGCTTGGCTGTGTCGCTCCAGCCTCTGCTGCTGTCATCACATTGTCTGGATCCTCCCTTTGACCTTCTTGCTTCTCTCCTGTGAGGAGTTTTGCAATAACATTTAGGGAACACCAGATAATTCAGGGTAATCTCTCATCTCACGATTCTTGATTTAATCACCTTTGCAAATCCATTTTGCTGTGTAGCATAAACTGCACATGTTCTGGGAATTTGGATATAATTATCTTTAGAGGGGCAATTGTTCAGCTTTCTGGAGTCTGCCCTCTGGTCCCCAAAGACTCATGCCCATTCCCCATGCAAAACACATGCACTCCATCCTAACATCCCTCAAATCTCTTCATCCTGGTATCAAGTCTGACATTTCATGTGAATATCATTAGCTCAATGGCTCCAAATCTCATAACCTAAATTACTCAAATAAGTTGTGGATAATACCCTGGTATGTTCTATCCTGAGGGCATGTGGAATCCTCCTGAAAACTTGTGAAACTAGAAAACAGAAAACAAGTGATCAGCTCTCAATATACAGTGGAGGGACAGGTTTAGAATGGCAGCTATGGACATTCCAATTCAAAAGGGAGGAAAAGAAAGAAAGAAAAGTGTCATCAGTCTCAACGATGTCAAAGTCTGACCAAACTCCATTAGATTTCAAAGGCTCAGAGCAATCCTCTGTGGCCCCCAGCTCTTCCTTCTGTGCCTGAGATGCTGCCCTCTGAGTAATTATTCCTTTCTCAGAAAGGTTGGTATGTGTTTGTAGCTGGGTAGATTTATCAAGTTGTTCCCTGCTTAAAGAACTTTGGAAATATGTTAGCCTGTTTCCATTTTTTTCTGTCTCTGGCCCTTTCAGTTCAAGCTGGCAGTGTTACTTCCAGTACAATTATCTCACAACACTCATTGGTCTCTTGGGTATGTCATGTGAATTCACCCTGTTAGACATGAGACTCCTCCACATTTCTCTCCTGCATCATCTTAGCTCTTTCCCTGGGTTCTACTGAGATAGTGGAAGTGATCTCTAAATCACACTCCATCACACACCTGAAAATTCTTCCATGCCGTTCGTTACCCGATTCCAAAGCCACTTACACATTTTTATGTATTTGTTGCAGCAGCACCCCACGTCCAGGTACCAAAATCAATAGTAATTTTCTGTATGAATCTGTATAAATTTCCTAGTGTTTTTGCAATAAGTAGCACAACTGGATGGATGAAAACAACACAAATTTATTATCTTAGAGTTCTGGAGGTAGATATACAGCATTGGGTGTATGGAGATAATTCAAAATGTTAGCAGGTCTGGTTCCTTCAGGAGTCCCCTGAGGAGAACGTTTCTTGCCGCTTCCAGCTTCTAGGTCTTGCCAGTATCCGTTGGCTTGTGACCACATCATGGCAATCTCAGCTGCCATTTTCATGTTAACTTCTTCCTCCATGATCTTCTTGCCTCCTATTTACAAGGGTCTTTGTGATTATATTTCGATCAACCAGAGAATCTAGGATAATCCCTCTCTCACAGTCCTTAATCACATTTGGAAAGCCCCTTTTGACACACCAGGTAACAGTTGCAGGTTCATGGGATTGACATGCACATCGAGGGTGATGGGATTACTTAGTCTACCACCCTTGAGTTGGTAACTTTTACTGCAGTTGATCTTCCTAACCTTTAAAATGGTGTGTTTACTTCATAAAAATGTGAGCATTAAATGAAGTTGTATGTATAAAGTGGTTAGAATGGTATTCAGTATGTAGTAAGTAATAAGTAACGGTCAGTTAATAGTAGTGTCAGAAGCATTACTTGATGTCAGACTCCAGTCACAGCTTCCTCACCTTACGCTCACTTGTTGTACAATGTCATAGCACAGGTGCCCCAATATGTAAAGAACTAAGGACCCTACTAAAGAGAAAGAGGAGGAAAGCTTGCAAGATATTTACTTCATGTCATCTATCTACTGCAGGGAGCTTTGCCCCTGACTCAAAGAAAGCACTGTTCCTTATTAGCCAATATGTAAATTCCAGGACACTGTTGGCTCCTCCTTTACTTATGCATCTGAAAACACTTCCCTCATAAGTCTTCAAAACAGGCAGGAACCACCAGTCTCTCCCAGGAAACTCTCCTCCCTTCATCTAGTATCAATGTGGGGACAAACACTGAGCCTGACTTGGCAAGACTGGCAGACACACACAGGTGATGAAAGCAGGGGGGAGACCGGTGGGGATCTCTATCCTGCCTTGTATTAAACTATCTCAATTCATTGCACTTGTGAGCAGCTTCTTTCAGGTTTCCTCTTAGCTTTAGAGTTTTGCTCAGGCTTCCTGGTTTGTTCCTGTCCCTTCTCACCCAAAGAGTACCTGCATGAATAGGAAGACTTGGTGCCTGCCACCCTCAGACTAGGATAAGGGATCTAGAGAGTATGAACTTCCAAACCCATCAGTGTTTGATTAAGTAGTCTTCTGGCTCCCTGGGTGTTCAAAAAAACTGCCTTTTGTAGGCTGGGATGAGACAAACTGTAATGAAAAAACAGAAGTGCTGGGTATGAAAGCACACTTTACACTGGATCCCCCCCTCCCCCCGCAAATGCACTGATCTAACTCTCATCAAATAATTCAATGCCATGCCCCAATAGAAACCTTTACCATCATCCCTTCTGGTTCTTGTTACTGCAGCAAATTAACCACAGATACTCAGCATCATTATCAAACAGATCTCTGCTTTCTTTAATGCTTACCTGAAGACTCTACTTTAAGCTCCCAGATAGGATTTGTGTCTTCAATACAGAAGGACTGTCTTGGAATTTCATGTAAAGATTGTATTCAATACTGCACTAGTCAGGGTTCTCTGGAGGAATAAAACCATATATATACACACGCACATATATATTTATATATATATGCACATATCTATGTACATACACATATATGTATACATACACACACATATATACACACATACATATGTACAAATAATATATACAGTTTATATATTATATATGTTATTTATCTCTGTACAACATGTATATATTTTATATATATACATACATATATGATTACAAAGATGATTTATTAGATTGGCTTACAGATTCAGAACTGGAAGGTCCCGTAATAGTCAACTGCAGGATGGAGAGGCCAACGAACCAGTAAGACTCAATCAAAATCTGGAGGCTTGGAGGTAGAGGGACCAATGATGCAGCCCCAGTCTGAGACTGAAAGCCTGAAAAATCCCTGGAGAACTGCTGGTCAGAGTCTGCTTTGGAAGAGTGAAGGAGCTGGAACCTGATGTCCTTGAGCTATTGCAGCAGCAATCCAAGCACCCTTTCAAGAAGAATCAAGGTTGTGTCTGTGAGGTCTTCCTCCTTTTTCCACCTTTTCTTCCAACCAGGCCCCCAGCTTACTGGACTATACTGCACACATTCAGGGAGGGTATTTCCACCCACAGTTTGGTGTCCCATATGCCAATCATTTCTGAAAACATCCCACATCAACATACCCAGAAGTCTATTAATCTTAGGCATATCTTAAACTAATCAAGTTGACAATGCAGATTAACCATCACAAATACCCTGAACTATTGTTACTTCGAGAACAGACTTTTAGGGACAGGTTTCCAAAATGGCAATGCTTAGCCAACTTTCACCGTGTGAGTGAACAGAGCCAAGACTTCCAGGATTTCTCTATTTGAATGCAGATGTCCTTGAAATCAGACTGTTGACCTAAGAGCTGGAAGAATAAGAATAAATTGTCTAGGACTAAATGAAAGACTTAAGGCATATTCTCATGGTCATTTGTTTAAAATATTGTTGGTATTCTTTTTAGTGTTCTTTATCTCTAATCCAAAATTTAGTACACTATGCACTTAGAAACTGATTATCAACTATATTTTAATGTATGATTTCCATTAGCCCATAAAATTAAAAAAATACTTGTGGTGAGTATTATTACTTTTCATGGTTATGTAATTATTTACATACATGCAGTAAAGATCTATGCTGTTTTCAGATGTGTACAATGGTGCACACCTGTAATCTCAGGTATTCGGGTGGTTGAGTCAGGAAGACTACCAAATCCAGGTCAGCTTCAACGACTTAGACCCTGTTTCAAAATAAAAAGATTGGATAATATAGCTCAGTAGAAAAGCATCCATGCATTCAATCCCGCATACCAAACAAGAACAACAAAAACGTATACTGTTTTAATGAGATGTAATTGGATAATGCAATTGTATAACAGTGTTTCGTTTAGAGTGTGATATCTGAGAGTGATTTGTGTTTTACTCAGTTAAACAAAATCACTAATAAGGAATAATGGTGACATTATAGTTGGAGCTAATGTCTCCAAAACTCTCCCAAGACATTCAAAGAGGTACCTGGCTTCAGGGTCCCAGTCTCATGGGAAATAAAGTCCACTTCCTGGAAGACCTCAAGGATAGGGAAATTCACACAGATCTATAGCCATTGCATGTGAATTTCACTAGAAAAAATTGTGCTTCCTTTACTTGTGATAGATGAAAAAATAATAGAATTTAAAAAACCCTAATTCTATGGGACTGGAGCATTTGCTCAGTGGTGATAGCTCTCACCTAGAATGGGCATGGACCAAGGTTCAAACCCTAGCACCACATACACAATTAAGTGTCCAAGAAACAGATCAGATGAAAAAATAAATAAAATTGATTCCTTCTTTTAAAAAGCCTAATTCTAGAGACTTGAAATTTTGAACATTTCCATTGGTACTTAAATTGCTTGCAAGGCTCTGGCACCCACACATCTGCATAGATGCACCGTGAAATCTCCACAATGACAGAAGCAACTGTGGCTTTCCCAGGGCATCAGTTCAGACACTGCCTGAGGCTTCTGAAGGGACCTGGCCTTTTCCAGGTTTTCTGACTCTATTGCTGCCTCCCACTTGTCTGACTCCAGGTATTAATAGGGAAAGACAGGCTGCTTAGGAGAACAGAAATTAGAGAAAGATGGAAGAGGTTGCCATGACCATCAGCACTCAGGAACTTCTTCTGAGATCTGCAATTTCATTGCAAGATTTCTGCAATTGTCCTCAGTCCTTCCTTTTGGTTTTATTTTGACATCCTCCTATAAATAAAGCAATATCAACTTATTTCTTACAAATAATAAATTCTGTA
This sequence comes from Aplodontia rufa, assembly GCA_004027875.1. NCBI lineage: Eukaryota > Metazoa > Chordata > Mammalia > Rodentia > Aplodontiidae > Aplodontia > Aplodontia rufa. Next base: position 14,357 of record PVKS010025705.1, on the reverse strand, counting down.
GATCAAACCTTAGCAGGGATAAAGGAACAATTGCAATGGACATCTCAGCACATTGCAGCCTGAATGCTTCTGTTTCCTCTAATCCCTTACGTCTTCAAGAAATGAACCAGGAGTGACATTGCAAATTCACTGTGCACACACAGAACATGTATCTTTTTTCAGCCACAGCTGTTTCCTGCCTCACTTCCTCTTCATTCTGTCTTATTTGTCTCTCAAGGTTGTGGTCAGACCACAGGCAGAAAGGTCAGGTAATTGGGTCCAGGTTCTCTTCTTTGTATCTGCTAAAGGGTTCAAAAGGAGCTGTAGGAGGAGTGTTGGGCCAAGAAAAAATGCCACTGTGTAGATCACACCAACCTGTGCTCTGGACACTTCACAGGTCCTCCTGAGGACAGCGTAAGGATAAGAGAAGAGCTTTCCTAATTCTAGCCTGCATGGTAGTCTCACTCAGCAGGCTGAACAATTAGCACTTCTGACTCTGGCTCTGACTGAAGTACTTATGGTGCCAGTGCCTTTCTAGATTCTAAAAATGAAGTTCTCAGAACCAAGTATCCAATAACCAGCTGAGAAACCTCATTATTTATGACTGTTGTTTGTTATGAAGAAAAATAACTTGAGCCTGGGCACTAGAGCACACACCTGTAATCCCAGCGATTTTGGAGACAGAGGCAGGCAGACCACAAGTTCAAATCCAGCCTCACCAGCTTAGTGAAGTACTAAGCAATTTAGTGAGACTCTGTCTCAGAAGTCAAAAATCAAAGGGGTCGGGGATGTGTTTCAGTGGGTAAGTGCCCTACGTTTAAAACCCTGGCACAAAAAATAAAAAGTAACTTGAAAATTCTATTTAAGAGACACAGTTGTCAATAACTGCTTGGGGATGACAACGCCAGCATTTCTCTCATCTGTAAGTATAACATCTTTGTTTTAGGGCACAACCAAGGACATGCAGATCAATGAAGCAGTGTGGGAGACAATGGCAGACGGCACAGGTCCCCAGTTAGCAGCTGTTCATGTAATACAGCCAATAACAAAAGTAAGGGCAAATAAATCTGTATAAAACTCATGCATTCAGCAGGAAGAAGAAGGAAGCTAGCAATGTGGCCAAAGTCTGATTTAAATGTGTTGACAGGGTTTCTGTCCCATGGTGCAGAGGTGTCACCAGGTAGAACCACAACTGGAGATGATTTGTTTTTAAGTCTCTAAAAATTGTATGAAGTGCATTCAGCAAAGAAAATTTCTACATTTTAGTAAGAACAGGGAAATTCTTTGACATTTGATCTGTGAGCCTCTTTCTCCCTTCCCAACTCACTCCCAACTCCACTGGAAGGAAGCTCCACTCTAGGTAAACATTAGGAATCCATAGTCCCTCCCTCCAGCAGCTTTGATCAACCTAGTGGGGACCTTTTAATTCCATGAGAAGCCCAACTAACAGGGGGTTAAGGAGGGGGGAACATGGGATTGGGGAACCCTAAGAGGGAAGAGCATGGAATGGCATCAGCCTTGGCTTGCTCTGGCATTTTGCATTTGTTCATGATTGTATGAAAATGATTCCCTCCTAAATGTAAGATTATCTTGAACTAATTAAAACAAAGAAAGAAAGAAAGAAAGAAAACACATTAAAACTCCTTTTCCCCATGCCTACCCCTCAAGGGGTGCATAGCCTCGCTGACAGGTTCAGGGTGGCAGGGCTTCTCATCCTCTCTGACTAAGTGTAGAGACAGAACTCCTGGTGGACGCAGCCAGTGTGCTGCTGGGCAGAGGAGGCTAAGCACACTGCCACCCAATTGCCCAGCTGCCAGTTCCCAACCACCAGAGGGAGGAAGTTCCATGCAAGTCAAGAGGAGCAGAGGCTGCCCTTCTCTGTCCAGGGCCTGCAACTGAGGCTCCGAGACTTCATTCAGGCAGAAAGGCAGCCCATAGCGACAGAGACCCAGACAACTCCCCAAAGGAAGCAGAGTGTGGGAAAATTCAAAGCCAAAGTTGCTATAAAAAAAGTGTATGGGCTAGAGCGGTGGCTCAGGGGTTGAGATGCTTGCCTAGCCTGTGTGAGGACACAGGTTCGAACCCCAGCACCATGTACACAACAGAGTGTTAGAGCAACAAAAATCACATGAAAAACTAAATAAAATTGCTTTTTTCTTTCTCTCTCTCTTTAAAAAAATAGTGAAGACAGACCAGAAGACGGCAAGCTGAAGGGAGGCAGCTTTTCCTGTGGCTCAGAGTCTGGATGGGAAAATTCCACTTTATCTTCAGTTTTCTGAGGTGCGTTCTGGGGATTATATTCATGACTGTTTATAGCTAGTTTGTGAAGTTTTTTTGAGGAGCTGAGTCCTGGGAGATTCGTGTGTAGAAAAAAAGGGATTTTATCCATCCTGCCAGGGATGTGCAGATCGGCTCTGTATACTTTCGGTGAACTGGTGGGCTGCTAGCATCCATGGTGAGCAGCGAGCATCCAGGAGCACGGATGGAAGTAAACAGACCCAGCAACCTCATTGCTGCTGGATCTCCAAGCTTTATAAAAATAGAGTATCCGGGAGCCATTTGCATACACCCATCCAGCTCATATACTGCGTCTTGAGAGACCAGTACTGGGAAGTACCCCGCAGAGGTCCCCAGCGGAAAAGGCTGCTGGGGGAAGAGCTGAGCTGCCATTCCCAGCTTCAGGAGACTGCACTCTGGCTTTTTAGAGCAGGCTCTGAAAACTGCATAAGCAGGTGGACACTGACAGAGTCTGATCTAGGAAGAGAAGGCCTTGGCCAGGCCCAAGCTCCACCTTGCTTAGGGGGACTTCTATTAATGGAATAAAGGGGAGCATCCTCAGCCCTGTCCACCACCCCCAGCCAGAAGGATCACATGACAATTTAAAGGCTCTGAAGATTCTGCCACAAGAGACGGTGTAAGCAAATCAATAAAATCTCCAATGAAAAGGGAGTGATCACCACCAACCCGATGGAAATCCAACAGATTATAAGATCATATTTTGAAAACCTATACTCCTCCAAATTTGATAATTGGGAAGAAATGGATAAATTTCTTGACACATACAACATCCCTAAACTGACACGGGATGATATTGAATTCCTAAACAAGCCAATCATAGGCACTGAAATCCATATCGCAATTAAAAGTCTACCAAATAAGAAAAGCCCAGGTCCTGATGGCTTCCCCACTGATTTTTACCACACTTTTGAGGAGGAACTAACACCTCTCCTTATTAAGTTATTTCAAGAAATTGAAAAGGAGGGAATTCTCCCATCCACTTTTTATGAAGCAACCATAACTCTGATACCAAAACACGACAAGGATACATCAAAGAAAGAAAACTACAGACCAATATCCCTGATGAACTTGGATGCAAAAATCCTTAATAAAGTACTAGCAAACTGTATTCAAAAATTTATCAAGAAGATAATCCATCATGATCAAGTGGGCTTCATCCCAGGTATGCAGAGCTGGTTCAACATATGCAAAACAATTAACGTAATTCACCACTTAAGTAGAATCAAGGACAAAAACCATATGATCATCTCATTGGATGCAGAAAAGGCCTTTGATAAAATCCAGCACCCTTTTATGTTCAACTCTAGAGAAGATAGGGTTCAAAGGATCATTTCTGAACTATGTAAAGGCTATATATGCTAAACCCTCAGATAGTATAATACTAAACGGAGAAAAGCTGAAAGCATTTCCACTAAAATTGGGAACAAGACAAGGCTATCCACTCTTACCACTTTTATTCAATATTGTTCTTGAGACTCAAGCTAGAACAATTAGGCAAGAGAAAGAAATCAATGGGATAAAAATAGGAAGTCAAACTCTCTCTTTTTGCTGATGTCACGATCCTGTATCTGGAAGATCCAAAAAACTCCATCAGTAAACTGCTTGAACTTATAAACAGATTTAGTAAACTGGCCAGCTACAAGATCAACACCCATAAATCAATAGCTTTCCTATACACTAGTAATAATAGGACTGATGAAGAAATCAGGAAATCAGTCCCATTCACAATATCTTTGAAAAGAATAAAATACTTGGGAATTAACCTAACAAGGGAAATCAAAGATCTCTTCAATGAAAATTATCGGTCATTGAAGAATGAAATCCAAGATGACCTAAGAAAATGGAAAGATGTCCCATGCTATTGGTTAGGCAGAATTAATATAATAAAAATGGCATTCTACCAAAAGCTTTATATAGATTTAATGCTATCCCTATAAAGATACCTATGTTGTTCTTTACAAACATAGAAAAAGCAATTCTCAAATTCATTTAGAACAATAAGTATCCTAGAATTGCCAAAACACTACTAAGCAAGAAAGACGAAACAGGTGGTTTTGCCATACCAGATCTAAAACTATACTATACAGCTGTAGTAACAAAGACAGCATGATACTGGTATCAAGATAGTAAAGACCAATGGAATAGAATAGAAGACTCTGAAAGAAACCCTCAAATCTTTAAATACCTGATTTTTGACAAAGGGGGATGAAAAATTATATGGAGGAGAGGCATCCTCTTCAACAAACGGTGCTGGACAAACTGGACAGCCACTTGCAGAAAGTTGAAATTAGACCCATATCTTTCACCTTGCATGAGAATCAAATCAAAATGGATCAAGGAGGCAGGAATTAATCCAGCTACCTTGCAACTGATGGAAGACAAATTAGGTCCAACACTTCAGCATTTGGGAGTAGGTTAAGACTTTCTCAATATGTCTCCTAAAGGGAAGGAACTAAAGTCAAAAATCAGTGAATGGGAAGCCATTAAGCTAAAAAGCTTTTGCACTGCCAAGGAAGCAATCAAAATAGTCAAGAGGTTGCCTACAGAATTGGAAATAATCATGGGCTGTGATTCCTCGGACAGGGGACTCATATCCAGATCTACAAAATCCTCAAAAATCTCAACTACAAAAACAGAAACAACCCAATCAATAAATTGGCCAAAGAGCTAAACAGAAACTTCTCAACAGAGGACATTGATCAAGCCAATGAATACATGTGAAAGGGTTCTAAATCACTAGTAATCAGAGAATTGCAAATGAAAACTACATTAAGATATCACCTCAGGTGTTGGAATTCTGCAAGGGTAACAAACAGTTTAGAGTAAAAGGGGTTGTCTTTTGAAATCAACTCTCCTGACAAAACCCCATCTCAAATAAGGGTTGGGACGGATCTCCCAACCCAATAGCTTAGTCCGTAAGGCAGAAGACAGGAAAAAGAAACACAGAACCTGTAGTGCTCCCACAAAAGTTTCACCTGGTAAATAAGAGAGAAGAACCTCTTCAAGCATGAGAAATAAAACTTGAAGAGGTTCACAACATTCCCAAAACTCCCCTGATAAGGGGGCTATGGCCAGGGACTGGGATGAAAATCTAGAACAATATATCAATGAGCTGACAACAAAAAGGATCATCAACTGAAAAGAAGAGATAATGAAGGGAATAATGGAGAAAATCCAAGATTTGAAAGACTTGATTATTACAGTAATAGATTCTCTCAAAAAGGAAGTTACAGACCTCAAATCTGTAGTCAATGACATGAAAGGGACCATGCAAAAATTTAATAATAGATTAACTTCAGTAGAAAATAGAACCTCTGCCAATGAAGAAAGAACCTCTGAAAATGAAGACAGGTTGACTAAGCTAGAGCTCACAGACATCAAAAAGGAAAAAAAATTGAATGACCATGACCAGTATTTCAAGAATGTCTGGGATGAAATGAAGAGAAACAATCTGCGAATAATTGGAATACAGGAAGAATTTGAGACACACACCAATGGTATGAAAAATATTCTCAAAGAGATCGTGAAAGAAAAATTCTCTCACATAAAAGTAGAATCTGACATGCTCATCCAGGAAGCTTACAGGACACCCAATAGGTCTAATCAAAAGAGAAAATCACCTAAACACATCATATTCAAAATGTACAACAGAGATACCAAAGAAACTATATTAAAAGCAGCAAGGGAGAAACGCCAAATCACATTCAGAGGCAAGCCAATAAGAATTATATGTGACTTCTCAACCCAGACACTGGAAGCAAGAAGGTCTTGGAATAATATCTTTCAACATCTAAATGACCACAACATGCAGCCTAAAATTCTACACCCAGAAAAGCTCAGCTTCAAATTTGATGGAGAAATAAAAACTTTCCATGACAAAACAAAACTGGCAGAATTTGTAAACAGAAAACCTGCCCTACAAAGAATTCTCAAGGAAATACTCCAGACAGAAGAACAAGTACATGTCTATGGCCATACCACCCTGAACGTGCCCGATCTCGTCTGATCTCAGAAGAACAAGTACATGATGCCCATAATCCACAAATTGAAGAAATTCAGTGAAGGTATCACCTACCAAGAACCAACCAAGGCAACCACGAAAACAGATAAGTAAGACACAATGACTACGAAACAACTGCACACTTCTATCTTAACACTGAATGTAAATGGTCTAAATGCACCACTCAAAAGACACAGACTTGCAGACTGGATTAAAAAACATAATCCAACCATATGCTGCTTACAAGAAACTCACCTAACAGGCAAAGACATCCACAGATTAAGGGTGAAAGGATGGAAAAAAATCTACCGCGCTTATGGCCAAAGAAAACAAGCCGGTGTTGCTATACTTATATCCAACAAAGTAAATTTCAATCATAAATCAATCAAAAGAGATAAAGAAGGCCACTACCTAGCACTAAAAGGAACCCTTCAACAGGAAGAAATAACCATAGTTAATATTTACTCTCCAAACAACAGTGCACCCAATTACGTGAACAAATTAATTCAAGACATCAAACCTCTCATGGATCATAACACAATAATACTGGGAGACTTCAACACTCCGCTGTCACCATTAGACAGATCATCAAAACAAAAAATCAATAAAGAAATAGCTAGCCTGAATAGCTCCATAAACCAAATGGACTTCACAGACATATATAGAGTTTTCCATTCTAAATTAGCAGAATACACCTTCTTCTCTGCAGCACATGGATCCTTTTCCAAAATAGATCATATTCTGGTTCATAAAGATAATCTCAGCAAATATAAGGAAGTAGACACTATCCCGTGTGTCCTTTCAGACCACAACGGTATGACCCTAGCAACCAACAGCAATAATCATAACAGAAAACACACACATTATTGGAGATTGAATAATACCCTTTTAAATGAAGAATGGATCCAAGAAGACATGAAAGAACAATCCACAAATTCTTGGAAGAGAACGAAAATGAAGACACAACATATTGAAACCTTTGGGAAAGCATGAAAGCTTTCCTAAGGGGGAAATTCATAGCATTGAGTGCCCACATTAAAAATTAAGAGAGATCCCAAATAAATAAGCTTACACTTCATCTCAAAGCCATCCAAAAGGAAGAACAATCTAACCCCAAAGCCAGCAGAAGGAAGGAAATAATCAAGATCAGAGCCGAAATCAATGAAATTGAAAACAAAAAAACAATAAAAAGAATTGATGAAACAAAAAGCTGGTACTTTGAAAAAATAAAAAAGATAGATAGGCCCCTAGCGAATCTAACCAAAAGAAGGAGAGAAATGAGGCAAATCAATAAAATTTCCAATGAAAGGGGAATGATCACCACCAACCCCATAGAAATCCAACAAATTATAAGATCGTATTTTGAAAACCTATACTCCTCCAAATTTGATAACTTGGAAGAAATGGATAAATTTCTTGACACTTATCCCTAAATTGAATCAAGAGGATATTGAAGTCCTAAATGATCCAATCACAGACACTGAAATCCAGATTGCAATTAAAAGTCTACCAAAGAAGAAAAGCCCAGGACCGGATGGCTTCTCCACTGATTTTTACCACACTTTTGAGGAGGAAATAACACCTCTCCTTACTAAGTTATTCCAAGAAATTGAAAAGGAGGGAATGCTCCAATCCACTTTTTATGAAGCAACCATAACTCTGATACCAAAACCTCACAAGGATACATCAAGAAAAGAAAACTACAGACCAATATCCCTTATGAACTTGGATGCAAAAATTCTCAACAAAGTACTAGCAAACCATATTCAAAAACTTATTAAGGAAATAATCCATCATGACCAAGTGGGCTTCATCCCAGGAATGCAGGGCTGGTTCAACATATGCAAAACAATTAACGTAATACACCACTTAAATAGAATCAAGGACAAAAACCATATGATCATCTCATTGGATGCCGAAAAGGCCTTTGATAAAATTCAGCACCCTTTTATGTTCAAAACTCTAGAAAGGATGGGGTTCAAAGGACCATTTCTGAACTTTGTCAAGGCTATATATGCTAAACCCTCAGCTAGTATAATACTAAACAGAGAGAAGCTGAAAGCATTTCCACTAAAGTCGGGAACAAGACAAGGATGTCCGCTCTCACCTCTTTTATTCAATATTGTTCTTGAGACCCTAGCTGGAGCAATTAGGCAAGAGAAAGAAATCAAAGGGATAAAAATAGGGAGAGAGGAAGTCAAACTCTCTCTTTTTGCTGATGACATGATCCTGTATCTGGAAGATCCAAAAAACTCCATCAATAAACTGCTCGAACTCATAAGTAGATTTACCAAAGTGGCAGGATACAAGATCAACACCCATAAATCAATAGCTTTCCTATATACCAATAATAACAGGACTGAAGAAGAAGTCAGGAATTCAGTTCCTTTCAAAATAGCTTCGAAAAAAATAAAATACTTGGGAATTAACCTAACAAGGGAAATCAAAGATCTCTTCAATGAAAACTATCGAACATTGAAGAACGAAATCCAAGATGACCTAAGAAGATGGAAAGATGTTCCATGCTCTTGGATAGGCAGAATTAATACAATAAAAATGGCCATTCTACCAAAAGCTTTATATAGATTTAATGCTATCCCTATGAAGATATCTATGTTGTTCTTTAAAGACATAGAAAAAGCAATTCTCAAATTCATTTGGAACAACAAGAAACCAAGAATCGCCAAAGCACTACTAAGCAAGAAAGATGAAACAGGCGGTTTGGCCATTCCAGATCTAAAACTATACTATAGAGCCATAGTAACAAAGACAGCACGGTACTGGTATCAAGACAGGAAAGAAGACCAATGGAATAGAATAGAAGACCCTGAAACAAATCCTCAAATCTTTAAACATCTGATTTTTGACAAAGGGGGACAAAATACTACATGGAGAATTCACAGCCTCTTCAACAAATGGGGCTGGACAAACTGGTCATCCACCTGCAGAAAGTTGAAATTAGACCCATACCTTTCTCCTTGCACAAGAATCAAATCAAAATGGATCAAGGAGCTTGGTATTAAACCAGCTACGTTGCAACTGATAGAAGATGAAATTGGTCCAACACTTCAACATTTGGGAGTAAGCAAAGACTTTCTCAACAAGTCTCTAAAAGTGAAGGAAGTAAAGTCAAAAATCAGTGAATGGGATGCCATAAATAAAGCTAAAAAGCTTTTGTACTGCCAAGGAAACAATCAAAAGAGTCAAGAGGCTTCCTATAGAAATGGAGAGAATCATGGAATATGATTCCTCAGACAAGGGTCTCATATCCAGAATCTACAAAATCCTAAAAAATGTCAACTACAAAAACACCAACAGCCCAATTGATAAATGGGCCAAAGAGCTAAATAGAGACTTCTCACCAGAGGACATTGATCAAGCCAATGAATACATGAGAAAGTGCTCTAAATCTCTAATAATCAGAGAAATGCAAATGAAAACCACATTAAGATATCACCTTACGCCAGTCAGAATGGCAAAGATGAAGAAAATAAACAATAATAGATGCTGGAGGGGCTGTGGAGAGATAGGCACACTAACACACTGTTGGTGGAGCTGCAGACTGGTACAGACCCTCTGGAAAGCAGTATGGAGAATCCTCAAAAAACTAGGGATGAGTCCACCATATGACCCTCCTATTCCACTCCTGGGTATCTTTCCAGGGGACTTAGAATTAGCACATTATAGTGACACTGCAACATCTATGTTCATAGCAGCATGATTTACTATTGCTAGGCTATGGAAACAACCCAGATGTCCCTCACTGGAAGAATGGATCCAAAAACTGTGGTACATTTATACCATGGAATATTATACAGCAATTAGAAACAATGATATTGCGGCCTTTAAAGGTAAATAAATGGCTATGAAAGAGATCATGATGAGTAAAATCAGCTTAACCCAGAGATCTAAGGGTCGATTGTCTCCACTCATCTGTGGAGGTGGGGACTAGACCCTGGACAAAGAGAAAGTTGGTCTATTAGCATGTGTTAAACCCAGATAAGATGTAATGCTTTACAACTTAATACTTTTTTTTAGAGATATAGTGGGAAGGGGAAGGGTGGGATAAGGGAGGGTAATTGGGGGGAGCACTCCTGGGGTAATTGCAATGTCCAGAATATATACACATCTTATATTATTTTGTTAAAATCTTGTAAGGTTGTTCAAAAATAAAAAAATAAAAAAAATAAAAAAAGATATCACCTCATGCCAGTCAGAATGGCAAAAATGAAGAAAATAAACAATAATAGATGCTGGAGGGGCTGTGGAGAGATAGGCACACTAACACAGTGTTGGTGGAGCTGCAGACTGGTACAGCCCCTCTGGAAAGCAGTGTGGATAATCCTCAAAAAATTCAGGGATGTGCCCACCATATGATCCTGGTATTCCTCTCTTGGGTATTTTTCCAGGGGATTTAGAAACAGCACATTATAGTGACACAGCAATATGTATGTTCATAGCAGCTCAATTTACAATAGCTAAATTATGGAAATAACCCAGATGCCGCTAAATGGATGCATGGATCCAAAAACTGTGGTACATATATACCATGGAGTTTTAGTCAGCAATTAGAATCAATGATATTGCAGCCTTTGAAGGTAAATGAATGGCTATGGAAGAAATTATGCTGAGTGAAAGCAGCATAACCCAGAGAACCAAGGGTCAAATGTCTTCACTCATCTGTAGAGGCTGGAAATAGTCCCTGGCCATTGAGAAAGGTGGTCTATTATCATGTGTTAAATCCAGATAAGGTGTAATGTTACACAACCGAATACTTTTTTAGAGATGTTGTGGGAAGGGGAAGGGAGGGATAAGGGAGGGTAATTGGGGGGGCACCTCCTGGGGGTAATTGCAATATCCAGAATATATACACATTTTATATTATTTTGTTAAAATCTTGTAAGGTTGTTCAAAAATAAAAAATAAAAAAAATGAAGCAAAAAAAAACCTTGTATGATTGTTCAACAAATAAATTTCTCAATAAAAAAGTTATAGGAAAACTATCAACAGCTTTTTATCAGTCATTGCCTGGTGATAGTATTATTAAGACTTAAGATGGGTTACAACACAGTGTTTATTTGTAAGTGAAGATCACTGAAGTCTTTAGAAACATTGAAAGAATAGTTTTATATACAGATACTTGATATGTCATATACATACATATATATTTGTGTATGTATATGTGTGTACATATTATAAAGGCACAAGTAAGTTGTTGAAATAAAAAAAGAATTTTTTACTTTTTCTCCAATTTTGCATAGATATATACATTTTTTTTCTAATCTTTTTTTTTCTTTCTTGCCTTCTTTTTTTTTTTTCTCCTGTTCTTGACGTGTATTGGTGCATTAGCTGGAACAGTTTATCTGTTAATGGATATATAAAAATACTAGCCATTTTTGTTTTTTCTTTTGTTTTCTATATTTTTTTTGCTCTCCTTTTTTGTTTTTTTTTTTTTAATTTTTATTCTCTTTATTCTGTTCCTGTTTGTTTTAGTTTTTGTCTTTTTGTGTTTGTTCATTTCCTTGTCCTCCCTCCTGAAAGAGGGATTCTGGTCAGTGCACTTAGTTTGCGGAGTATACTGTGCCTGACCTCCCTATTTCACCTATGCATGCTTCTATCCTTATGCAATCACCCGAATCCTATTAATATCTCTTCTACCCCTCCCATATTTTATCATGGCTATCCCTGCTTCCCCTATGGTCTTTTTCATTTTTTTCCAATTTTTTCTTTATTTTATTCTTTTATTTTCTTTTTGTTCTCTTTTTTCTTTGTCTCTCTTTCTTGTTCTTTCTCTCCCCAACAGATCCTATACCTCCTCCACTTTCTCACTATCCAAAATTGCTCAAGATAGCAAACTAGCTCATAATGTCCTTGGGCTGAAATGAATCATGCCTCAAGTTAACCTCTTCTCTCCTGTACTCTCTCAATTCCTAAACTATATGCTGTTCTCTCTCTTCCTCACTCAAAGCCTTTAACCTACTTGCATCCCATTTTTATCTTTTCCTTATTCCTAATTGAATAGCTAAATCCATGCTAACACCTTCTAGTTCTTTTTTCTGAGTCAGGAGCTCCACACTACCTACCTACCCCACTTCCCTGGATTTCTAGGTTATACTTACCCCATCTACAAAGGCCCTGCTAACTGAAATGAAGGTCATTCTTCAAAATGGGTATTTGCGGGCTACCTTAACATATTGTGAGAGCTCTCATGGATGAAAACTGCTCTTATAGGTGCTAATCACAATTATAACTGTTTTAGTTGAAACTGTTTAGAATATGCACCTATAGGATCACATTTCTTCATTGACTGGACTGGTAGCCATTGAGCTGTGCTTCCCAAGTAGCACTCCAACCCAATGAAGCACAGTCATAAGAAGTTCCAATAACCTCTACAACAGTAACTAACATAGTTGATCTTCAAGCCACATCCCCTGTATCTGAAAAATGAGGAAAAGCGGTAAAAACTCTCCTCCTCAACCTCATAGTTCTCCACCCAAGGATTTCATGGCTGGGGCTCTAGATGAAGACCAAAGATATTGTATCAACATTATGATTAGTAAGTCAATCAAAGAGTTGAAAGAATAATTAAGGAAAGAGATCAGAGAACAATTTCAAGAGATGAGAAACAATTTTAATAAGGAAATAAGGGAGCTATTCCATGGGATGAAAGATCAGCTCTACAAAGAATTAGACATCCTGAAAAGAGATGTAGCAGAGCTATCAGAATTGAAAAACATGGTTAACCAAATCAAATCTTCACTGGAAGATACTAACCCCAGAGTATACTCCACTGAAAATAGAACTTCAGCTCTTGTACATAAGATCATGAAGATAGGCTAAGCAATGTAAAGTTCAAAGAGGGTAGACAAGAGAAGAAACTTTCAGTACATGACCAGAACTTCCAAATAATATTTGACAAGATGAGGAGAAATAACCTGAGAGTCATTGGACTCGATGAAAACTCTGAACAGCAAACAAGAGGTATTAAGAATCTTTTAAGCAAAATCATAAATGAGAACTTCCCTCACCTTACAATTGATCTACAATATAACATCCAAGAAGCTTACAGAACACCAAATTGGCCTAATAAAATGAGAAGTTCACCAAGATATATCATATACAAAATCAATAACAGAGAAATTACAGAGAGAATTCTAAAAGCAGCTAGAGAAAAACCTTAAATTGAATTCAGAGGCAAAACAATTAGGATCCCTATGGATTTTTCAGATCAAACAATGAAGGCAAGAAGAGCTTGGAACAATATTTTTCAAGCTTTGAAAACCAGCAATTTTCAGCCAAAAGATAATATGCCCTGCAAAACTCAGCTTTAAATGTGATGGGGAAATTAAATACTTCAATGATAAATTCACGTTAGCAAGATACATGAACAGAAATCCTGCACTACAGAATATTCTCAAGGATATTCTTCATTCAGAAGAAAATGCTAATAATACCCTAAATCCTTAAACAAGGGTGAGTCGATAACCACATTACACACAAAATGACTTCCAAGATGACTCAAAACTCTGTAATAGTCACAAAGTCTGAGGCTCAGCCTCCCATATCTACTCTAACTCTAAATGTGAATGGTCTCAATACCACAATTAAACGACACAGATTGGCTCACCGGATCAAAAAACACAACCCAAAAAGAAAAGAAAAACAACAAAAAACCCCACAATCCAACAATATGTTGTCTACAGGAGACACACTTAACACTCAAAAATAGACACAGACTGAAAGTGAAAGGTTGGTGAAATATCTATCAGGCCCTCGGCCCCCAAAAGCAAGCTGGCGTGGCAATCCTAATTTCTGATAAAATTAATTTCCAGCTAAAACTAGTCAGAGATCTAAGGGTCGATTGTCTCCACTCATAGGTGGAGGTGGGGACTAGACCCTGGACAGTGAGAAAGCTGGTCTAGTAACATGAGTTAAATCCAGATAAGATGTAATGCTTTACAATCTAATACCTTTTTTTTAGAATTATAAAGGGAAAAGGAAGGGAGGGATAAGGGAGGGTAATTGGGGGGGGCACTCCTGGAGATAATTGCAATATCCAGAATATTTACACATTTTATAC
>PVKS010025704.1:6059-28559 GCA_004027875.1 Aplodontia rufa | reverse complement strand
CAGAAACATTAAGTCATATTTAGTGGCATACCAATGAGGATCACTGCTGATTTCTCAGCTCAGACCCTAAAAGCAGGAAGGGTGTGGAATGAGATATTACAAGTTCTGAAAGAAAAAAACTGTCAGCCAAGATTACTATACCCAGCAAAAATCAGTTTCAAAGCTGAGGGAGAAATAAAAACATTCAATGACAAGAATAAACTAAAAACAATTGTGAGCACCAAAACAGCACTACGAAGAATACTCAAAGACAAACTTCACATGGAGGAACAAAGAAAAAATTCCCAAAAATCCATAACAAAGGAATTTCAGTAAATAGATGATCCACTAAAGGAGAATCATGACAGTATAAAATATAGCATAAAACAACAATGGTGGTAAACCACAAACACATATCCATATTAACTCTGAAAGTGAATGGTCTCAACTCCCCATTTAAAAGGCAAAGATTCACAGAATGGATCAAACAACAAAATCCAACAATATGTTACTTACAAGAGACTCAAAGATATCCACAGGCTGAAGGTTGAAGAATGGAAAAACATATTCCAGACACTTCGCTCAAGAAAACAAGGAATAGGTATTCTTATATCTGACAAAGTTGATTTTAGCAAAAAAATTAATTAGAAGAGAAAAATAAGGCCACTACATTTTATTAAAGATATCAATCTAACAAGAAGATATAACTAGGGGATGGAGTGGTGGCTCAGTGTTTATGGTACTTGCCTGGCATGCATAAGTATGTGGATTTGAACCCCCGCACCACATATACAATGAAGTGTCTGAGCAATGAAAGCCACGTGAAAAACTAAATTAAAAAAAACAATGATTCTCTTTCTCTCACTGTCCCTCTCTCTTAAAAAAAAAAAGAGATATAACCATAGTAAACATGCCCCAAATATCAACAACCCAATTACATGGAAAAAGTACTCCATGATATTAAACTCTTCAGAGACCCCAACACAATATTTTTGGGGTTTTGAAAACACCTGTATCACCAATTGACAGGTCATCAAAACAAATATATTACTAAAGATATTTATAGCCTAAACAACATTATAAAACAAATGGACTTAACAGACATCTATAGTGTATTCCACCCCCAAACAGCTGAATTAACCTTCTTCTAATCTGCACATGGATCTTTATCCAAAATAGACTACATTCTAGGTCACAAGGAAAATCTTAGCAAACATGAAAAAATATGATATAATCCCATATATCCAATCAGATCACAATGGAATAAAGCTAGAATAACAGAAACCATATAAATACATGGAGATTGAATAATACTCTCTTAAATGATGAATGGATCAAATAAGAAATGAGAAAAGAAAGCAAGAAATTCTTAGAAATGAATGGGAACAAAGACATAACATTTCAAAATCTATAGGAAATTATTAAGGCATTTCTATGATGCAAATTTATAGCACTGAGTGCTTATTTTAAAGAACTTTAGATATCCCAAATAAATAAGCTTATGGTCCACCCAAACTCCCTAGAAAGACAACAAACTAATCCCAAAAACAAAAGAAAATAAGAAATAATCAAGATCAAAGCTGAAATCAATAATATTGAGAATAAAAAACACAATACAAAGAATCAATGAAACAAAAATTTAGTTTCTTGAAAAGATAAATAAAATCTACAAACCTTTAGCCAAGTTAACCAAGAGAAAAATTGAGAAGCAAATCAACAAAATCATAGATAAAAAAGGAGAGATCACCACAGATTTCTCTGAAATCCAGAGGACAGTCAGCACCGATTTTGAAAATGTACACTCCAATAAACTGGAAATGGAGAAATTACTAGATACATATGACCTACCCAAATTTAATCAGGAAGACACAGAATCCCTAAAAAGACCAATATTGAGCAATGAATTTAAAACAGCAATTAAAAGCCTTCCAAAGAAGAACACACTAGAATCTGATGGATTCTGACTGCAGTTCCACAAGGCCATTTCAGAAGAACTTACACCACTTTTTCTTAACCTAGTCCATGAATTTGAAAGGGTTAAAACAGTCCCAAGCACTTTTTATGAGGAAAACACATCCCTGATACCAAGTATGCTAGACATGATCCTAGACATGCGTTAAGGAAAGAAAACTACAGAACAATATTCCCTGGTGTATATAAATGCAAAAATCTTTTTAAAAATATCAGTAAACTGCATTCAAAAACACAACAAAAATAATACACTGTGATCAAGTTGGTTTCCTTCCAGGCATGCAAGGTTGGTTCAACATACTTAAATATGATTCATTACTTAAACAAAATTAAGAACAAAAATCACATGATCATCTCAATAGATGCCCTCACTCAGTCAAAGATGTAAAACAGCTCACACTGACCTTGAGTCTTTCTGAACTTGTGTGTACCATGGGGCCATGAATTTTGTGGTCAGCTCATGCAGGATTGGTAGCCAATGTTACGTGCAATTGGGTAGGGAGGAATGGCAGTGAATGCACACAAAGCCATAGCTCTACTTCTCTCACATGCGCTTCATAGTCTCATTGAACTTCACCTACAAAATAGAAGGTTCAAGACATAATTATTGAGAATGTCAAGACACAACAGAGCATCAACCCAAGTGCAAGGCCCTTCAGAGATGGGAATGTTGTGTGACTGAACAGGTTCCTCCCCTAAACTCTAATTCCTTGTCCTCCATATGACTTCATAAGGTTTATGTTTTACTCTTTTGGAGTCCTACATGTAGCAGAATTTTTAATACTAAATTGCCCTCTCTTTACTGCACTAAGAAGTTTTAGAAAATAATTTTGCACTGTAACCTGAGAACTATACATAACTTTTTTACTTTGTAACTTTTCCATAGGAGTTAAGTTGTTTATTCTTGTTTATTCACTTTTATTAGAGTAGATATACAGTAGTGAAAAGTGAGAGCACTTACCTTTATTCTCCACATGGTCAATAAGGCCACTGAAAACATTTTTATTCAATCTTAAGCCATGAATCCATATGATGCAAGTTGACAGGACCAAGTCAGCAACGCAGAAGCCAACCTGCAACCTCCGGGGTCGAAGTGAACACGCCCAGCCGGGCCTTCACTGACTTTGCTGTTTTATCTCACCGAGGACAAAGATGAGAGTGCTGTGTACCCGTATTTCCATCAATATTTCTATTTATTCTTCCTAAGCAGCTTTTCACAGGATCTTTCTGGGGTTTGCTGCACACCATACTCTGCACTTTCTCCCTCGACAAACAGCGTGCAGGTATTTAGCAAATCCTTGATTACCTCCATAGTGTGGCCTCTTTCAGCCTCAGTGCCCGCTCTCACTTGAAGCTCCTGGTGTGTAGTTGCCCATCCCTTGGCTGTCATTCTGATGCATAGAGCTGCTGTGGGAACGTGCGTATGTTTTAATGCTGGCCTCATTGAATACATATGAAGAGGCAAAGAAGAATGCAGGTAAAATTGTCACTCTCACCAGTGGCCCCAGTTCTTACTCCAAATCAAGAGATTTATTTAGTTCTTTCCCAAGGTAACTTCGTCTGCTTTGCAAATGAATTGGATAACTATTGGAAAGAGGAACTTTAGAATATTAACAGCAATTGCATTACCACTAGATTCATACCTTTTTGAATTATGTAAGTTATAGATGACACTCTATCTTATTCAAGCCCTAACATATACTTTTTCTCATTTTAATACATTGTAGATCATTTCAATGGAAAAGAAGGGATAAGACTTGGGCCTCCATGACTATCATTCCCAAAGTACTCTCATCTCTTTATAGAAAAAGATAAATTAATAAAATGTTTTACAATAAGTAAAACAAAATGTTCTTATTTTTATATTACCTTACATCTATTTCAAAAAAAGAAAAGCAAATAATGAATAGACCCTATGATATAAGGCTTATTTACTTTTACCCAAAGTATAATGTGTCTAACTCAGTAAGAAAGTTAGCAAGTGTTTTAAGCATTTGATTTATCTTCTGTTGCTTACTCTCCATTTCACAACTTAGCTTTGCAATATGTAAAAAAGCATCATGTTTTATTACAGAAAAGTTGACATAATACATACTATAAAATAAACTTAAATATGCATAAATAATTCATGGATGAATTTCATTGATTTACATATGTAGTAAAACTGATAGGATGGTATAATGATTTTTTTTTCTGGAAAGCAGAACAGCATTAACAAAAACAAAGAGGCCAGAAAGCATATCACATATGTTGTGAATCTAACTGAAATTAAGTTGAGTGGAAAATAAACTGGAGGGGAAGCTCATGTTGGTGACTCAGGGCCTTGCTTAAAAATTTAGGCTTCACTGGACAATTGGAGTGAGCCTCTGAGCAGAGCTGTATGCTATACAATGTGCTTATGAAAATACAATTTTTCTTCCTTTTTTTTCCCACTTCACTTTAAGTCCCTTCTGCATTTACCACTTTTCACCCTTGATTTGTTTTCACCAAACCCCATTCTATAGTTTTTCCGTTTGTGCTATTGAAGTGGTTTATTGTTCAGAGTAAGAAAAGAAAGTACTTTGTATGTAATGTCTTGAATTTATCAAGTGAAGCCACGTATAATTCAAATAAAGAAATGGGAGTTGAAGGGCTGGAGTGGTGGTTCAGCGGTTGGAGTGCTTGCCTGGCATGCATGAGGACCTGAGTTCAAACCCCAGCACCACATGCATAACTAAGTGTCTGGAAAACAAAGACCAGATGAAAAAACTGATTCTCTCTCTCTTGCTCTCTCTCTCTTTAAAAAAAAAAGAAATAAAAGATGAATAGATATGTCTTTGTAACACATATGACAATCTCAGAGTTTGAGACACATAGTAAATACAAGACACTCCACCCATATTATGGCAGCTTCTTTAGAAGACAAAGAGAAAAGTGTTAATAAGGATGATTAGGAGGAGTTGATATAGTTAGCACCTAAGACAGAGTGGTCATGCATGATTGTAGGAGAGTTTTATAATGAAGTTGGAGCATATTCATGGAAACTTTAGAATTATAAAAACTAAAAGGGCATTTTTAATCAATATGAGTGATGAAACAGACAATGTTAAACTTATATTGCAATTAAATTCTGTTCCAAAATCCAATTTACACAATAGAATAAAACATTTTCAGTAACCAAAGAGAAAAAAGTAAAAAAGTAGTTTCAATCTAGACATAATTTGTTTTGCAAAAAAAAAAAAAACTGAAAAGATTTAAATATGAATAGGTAATGGTAATTTTAGTCAAATTATTTCTAGGAACTTATTTGAAGTTTAAATATTTGTAAACATAAATAGATATTCATGTACAGAAGAACGAGGTATGAAAGAGAATGAAATGTAAATTCAACCAATGTGTTGCACATTTGCATTTCACCTTTTCCTTAAGTGTAAAAAGAATGTGAGCCAACAAGATAACCAATGGTGCTAGTCAGCTTTTCATTACAGTAACTAAACACCTGGCAAAAATAATTTAAAAGTCAAAAAGATAATTTTTGCTTATGGTTTGAGTCCCTGGTTGGACATCTCCATTGCTTTGGGCCTGAGGTGGATTAGAATAACATGGCACAAGTACACATTGGAGGAAAGCTGCTCCACTCATGGCAGTCAAGAGGCACACTAAGAGAGCAAGGGACCAGGCACAAGAAATACACTTGTAGGGTATGGCCCAGTACCTTCCTCCCCCAACTATGTTCTACTTCCTACAGGTTCTACTACCTCCCAATACTGCATTCAGATTACGAACTCATAGATGGATGAATCTACTGAGGCGGGTGGCACCCTCATGGCCCAATCACTTCCCAAAGCCCGATCTCTGAATATCGCTGTATTGGGGACCAACTCTTTAACACATGAGCCTTTATGGGACATTCTAGATCCAAACCACCACACCAATGTTGTGGTTTGGATACCTGTGTCCCCCCAAATCTTGTGTGTGAAAACAGTGCAAGACGCTTAGAGGTGAAATGATTGGGTTGTGAGAGCCTTAACTCAATCAGTGGATTAATCCCCTCATAGGGATTACCTGAGTGGTAATTGACGGCAGGTAGGGTGTGGTTGGAGGAGAGATGGGTCATTGGCAGTGTACCTTTGGGGTATAAATTTTATCTGGATTGGAACTTTCTCTGCTTCCTTATCATCATATGAGCTACTTCCTCATGCCACACTTTTCTGCCTTGATGTCCTGCCTCACCTGGAGCCCTGAGAAATGGAGCCTGCTTTCTAGGGACTGAGACCTCTAAAAGCATGAGCTTCCAGATAAACTTTTCCTCCTAAAATTGTTCTTGTCAGATGTTTTAATCACAGCAGCAGGAAAAAAAGCTGACTAAAGCAACCAACTTATTAGAATATAAAATGAGTGCTACCCTCACACATCTTCAACTAGCAGATCAACTACTTTGGTTATGTTGTCAATAATTTGTGTTGTTTTAAAATAAGTATATACTCTTTCTGTGATAGCTGGTCAGGTTTGAACTGGATTTGAAAAATAATAAAATCACTGAGGGCAAAGTTGGCCTAAAACAAGAAGCCAATTGGAAATCATCTAGACAACCTCCACTCAAAGAGAAGAAGGTGCAAGCAACAGAAGCAGATCATAAGTTGACTTATACGTTAACGGGACGTATTGATATTTTGCAAAGCAAGTGAGGTCCATGAAAAATTCAAAAGACCAACGATCAGAACCAGGTAAGCCCTGAGTACGACTGGAATCCACAAAAGGGGCCTCTATGCTAGGAACATTTACTTTTTGAAGTTGTGTGTTTGATGTGAACATGGTTAAAGGCATGATGGCATTATTGGATCTAGCAGGAAAATTAATAGGGAAGGACACTGGGTGTTCCTGGATCAATGTCAATATTTATAACCATTTTAGGGGGTCACAATGGGCTCCTGATCTTTTCAAATCACAGTGGATTTATTTAATAATCAGGGAAATAAGACCTATAACCAGAAAAAGGTAAAGAAGCCTGATCCGGAAAAAAAAAATAATAGTAACCACCACCGTTCTGTACATGAAACACATCCCATGTAATTTTTTTAACAGATGGTAGAAATGTTAGCATATCATAGCAGTGTGACCCAAACTAAGTTCACTATTCTCTTCTCTTCCCACACAAGGTAACTTTTCTCTCTTTTATTCTCTATGGTGATTTTTTAAACAAATTCTTAGTAAGTTACTTGGTCTCTATGAACTTCAAAATTTTTAATTTTTTCTCTGTCTAAAATAAGAACAATAATAATGTTTTAAGAAGAGTTTCCTATTAAAATGTTAGAGTAAATTGAGTTAAATAAGTAAAAACGCTGATTGAATATCTGCCACAGAATGGGAATTAATTAAAACGTAGTTTTCTTTTATTCCTTTCAATAGTTTTTAACTGAACATATAAAAATCCTTTCAATACTTGGCTGTTATCTGTCCTTTCCAGCTTAAACTTTCTCACTTTATTGAATATATTTGGAATTATTTGAATTTTCCTTAAACATAGCATGTTTCCACATCTTTGTTGGTGTAGATCCTCTGCTTAAAATACCTTCCCTGCCAGACTACTCCACTCCTTCTCCTACCCTTATCCATTTGGCAAATCTCTACTGAAAGGACCTCAAATAGCATAACCTTTGCAAATCAGCTTCTGGTGAAAGTTGGACAGATGACTATCCACTGGCACTATGTACATACTATTACTATGGCTTTTACTTTTTGTACATTCTTAATGTTTATCACTTGGCTTTCAACATAAAACTGTGCCCACTGGGAAATGATACTTTATACCAAGTGGTGAACCCCATGCTGGAGTACCAAGATATGTAATGCAGTATGGGCATAAAAATTGTCACCAGTTTCTATACATATTTGACGGAACCTTGAAGTGTGTGTGTGTGTGTGAGAGAGAGAGAGAGAGAGAGAGAGATAAAACAAATATCTGAATTTGATTACAAAGTGATGCATTAGTCCTTAAAATTATTTATGTTATGAAAAAAATCAGTCAATGTTTCCTTCTGTTGAAGTTTGTAGAGGTACTGCTTCTGTTATTTCTGGAATTTTCTCAGTTAACTGTTATCTATTTTATCAGTTAACTCATTAATATATATCATTACTAAGAATATCGAATTATACAGTCCAACAAAGGCATGCTATAGGAGATACTTGATCTAGTTATAAATCTACTAACTTCATATCCTTTCATCCAAATTTTTCCATCCTTTCATCAAGGTTTTTTCTACAAAGATTGCCCAACATCTTTCTGAAATTTTATCAATTAACTTAGTGACCTTATCATGAAAGAAAGTGAAACTTGTTTGACTTAAATTGTTCTAAGTTAACCTCCTCTGACTCCTAGTACATGCTTGTTTAGAGATTTTACCTCTGATGGATGTTGAATTCAGGCTCTATTCTGCTCTATACTTTGTTATTAAAAAAATATTGGTAATATTGACCAGCACCAGTTTTTAAGAACTCCCCAATTTTCAGGTATTCAAAGAATCCCTTCAGTAGCTCAGCAATGTCTCTGAAAAGTGTTTTGATGATATTAGATTACAAAAAGATTCTGTGGTTGGCAACTACAAAGACAATTTTTAAAATATTTTGAACAATGTTTCCTCCATTGAGTAATTAGATGGCCTCCCAAAGTGAACACTGACAATATTGTTCTAGAAACTAAACTACTGCACTTATTTTTTATCTCCATATTTAAGAGTTAAATTTACTATCCATTTTCCCAGAGCTGAACAGTACCTTAAAAGTCAACTCTCTAGTTGTGTGGATCAACAATCATAAAGAGTATACCTAAGAGGTAAATTGCTTACGAGCAGTACCTGTAGTTATTCACCTAGGGCCAGATGTCTGATCACCTAATTCCCTCATATCACAGTAGTTCACATGAAATCCATTTATGAATTCAGAAGAAGGTTTTGAACAATTTACATTGGATGGAGCAGTCAGTTTAGATGGATAAGGCATTTCTTACAGCTGAATGGCTTACAATTTTCATTATATTTTCAAAAGAGTTCATGAACTACAACTGTTAAAAAAATTGATCTAGATCAAATTGGTAACTGCAATCTCAAAGATTAAATGAAATACTTAAGTATAAAGGTAATTTAAAATATGAATATTGCAAATGTATTCTTCTCCTTATGAGCTAGAGAGAAACAAAATAAAAAAAGTTTTTAGCATATTAGCATTAGGTCATACTCTTAAAGTCTTATGCATTCATCAGAATTGCTCCTGAATATAATGATACCCTAATCATCACTAGAGTGCAAGTTGGTTTATGAAGATTTGCATATTTGTTTTGTAAATGTTTCATGGGTGAAATTATTAATTAGCATCTAATTAATATTTGTGTTGCTGAGAACATATTTTTTAAACCTCAGAATCAAGAAAATAGAGAATAGTTAATTATCCATGTCTGATCTCTTCTTTAAAATTCCTTATTGCTAAACTCAACAGCACAAAGGAGATATTAATAAAAATAAATCTGAAATAACTTAATCGCACTCTTTTTATTTTGCCCAATTACTGAGATTCTTTAACTATCTCTTGATCCATTATAAAGCATTATTAAATAAATATTTTGTAAGCATTTAATAATCTCGGAAAAGATAATCATTGCTAGTACTTGAAAATTATACTGAAGAATTACCCCCAAATTTTGGATTGTTTAAGATGTAATTTAAATTATAAAACCAATACCTATGTGAAATAGGACTAGTCCTTGAAAAACTGGATTAAGAGAGTATGAGAAAAAATAAGTGCTTCTTTCAACCCAATGATTTGGAATAGTTCTAATCTTGACAATACTGGGCCATGCTGCACGATAAATTTACAAAACTTGAGCTTAGATCCTGAGCTCCATGGCTTAATGGCTGTGGGACAAACGGCAATTTATTTGTCTTTGTATTTCTTGGGTTTTTCATCCTAAAATCAGAGATGATACTATTACATGAAATAATACCTTGCAATTAAGAAACAATCATTAAATTATAAGCATATTTTTGTTTTTTCTTTAATTGACACATAAAAAATAAAAAATTATACATGTTAATGGAACACTATGTGATGTTTTGATATCTGTATCTTTTTGTTGTTGATTTTTTATTGAGAAATTTATTTGTATCTTTCATGTAAAGTTTAAATCAAGTTAAACACATTGACCTCCTCAAACATTTATTCATGGTGAAAAGATATATATATATATATATATATACACACACACACAACACATGCACATATATATGTCTTTTGATATACACATATATATCTTTAGATGTATATACGTATATCTTTAGATATGTAAATGTGTGTATCTTTTAGTACATATGTAGGTATACATAAAATGTATATATCGTCAATTGTGTAGCCATATTTGATTAACCAAGCTTGAAATCATCATTTATTTACCCCTGAACTTTCCAACCTAGTCTAAAAACAATATATCAAGATCTTAAAGATCTATTTTACTCCAAATAAACATCATTTAGATCTAATAAACCATTTATAAAAATGATTGTGTCTTAAAGTCAGTCTTATGTATTCATCGAAAAATTAGAAAGAAAAAATTTTGTTTTAGTGTTTCAAGCCACACATGTTCTTTCAGAATAGCTGAATTTGTCATTTTCTGAACTTGTCATTTTTAAAGTAACTTAATGCTTTGAAAAATATGATTTTGCTGAAATTAGTTTTTTATTTGGTGTTTACAGCTCAGACTAGGACTTTTTAGTTTATTATTATTATTATTACTATTATTAATGAAACAGGTGTCACTTCAAGAAGCCTTTGAAAATTGCATGTAAACTTTGTCTAGTGTATGATGAAATGATAGTTATAACAACTCATGCAAACTTCTACTGACAAGAAAATTGTGCACAAAATTCCCAAAATACAATGTCAGCTTCCTAAAACTGTTTTGTATGTAAACCTGAAATATTGAGAGAGATGTTGCTTATAACATATGCAGAATAAAAGCATTCTTAATTTTTTAAATGACAAGACTTTTTTTTTAGTTAAACCATGTCACATTTATGACAAGAGAAAAACTACTTATTTTGGCAGCTTGTGACTTAATGAAGCATTTAAGTATCAATACAAGGCTTCTTTAAATGGAAACATATGGCAAACCGTATCATTATTAAGTTATTCAAATGTTGAAGAACTGTTAGGAGTTTAACAATGTAAATAATACCTAGAAATGTATCAGTTCATTACTAAGTTTCAGAAAATATTTTAATAGATCATTATACATCCTGCTACTGTATTTTCAACTGCAACAGAAGTTAGTTCTAGTGGCCATCATATCTCATTCAAAAAATTAATATGTGAGCAAAATATTTAAAAAAGAAGACGCTTCTGTTTAAAGTGGATTTTCTGCCTTCCGTTACTTACACTAAATCACATTCTTGGGTCTACTTTGTCATAAAATTTTTGGAAAATTATAAATCTATTAAATTTCAGAGGAAAATCTTCATATCACTAGACTCCATTCTCCATGAATTTATTTAAATGTCACAGAGTTGTGCCTTGTATTTTCAAACTAAAATCACCTTCCTATCTCTACACATTTAGCCAGTGTCCAATTATCAGAACAATAAATAACTGGGTTATACAAGAGCATTTAAAAAACTGTTATGTGTGCTTTAATCCAGTTTTTCTCATTCTACTGAGTACCACAATTTCCAAAGCCTAATTAAAATCATTTTTAAAAACTTTTGCTTTGCAAACAATAAACTGTTTAGATACACACTGAAATGTCTATAAATGCCAGGCTTTTTGCGTACGTGGTAATAAAATGTCAACAAACTTTCTTTATAACTCTGCAAAGACATTAAATCTTAATGAAGCTAAGCTTGATGATATAATCATTAATATAGCTGGGTGGCTTTTAGATCATTTGTATAATATAAAAGAAAATTTGGATGAAATCCAGAAGTAAATGATTATACTTTACACCGTGACATTGAAAACAGAACAATTTTATTTTATATTGAAATTTAGTATGAATTATTTTAAAGCACCTTAGAAAATAACCATAGAAAGAAGAAGGAAGTAAAAGTTAATTAGTATATCAAATGCAGAAACGTATTTCTACTTAAGAGTTGAAAGGAGAATTACGGCAATGATATCTAGAACAAGTTATACTATAGTTATTCTTTATGGGGAAAGACAAGAAACAGCACTGGATTTATCACACTTGGCAAGAGGTAATGAAGAACTGAATGACGTACAGCCTGTAATGGTCTATGGTGACTAACAGTGAGTAGATTCAGAGTGGGTATACCCTTTTTCATTTTGCAGTAAAAAGACCATAAAATGCTTATGCAGAGAGAGAATGAAATGGCTATAAGACAAAGATAAATATGAAATTCAATAATTTCTTAGGAATGATCATTTCTTTTCAGAAGTTAGCTAAACCAGTATATAGAACATTTTAATGTATGCAGTTTCCTTCCTGGACATATCTGCAAACTATTTATGTATAATCTTATGAATGTACAAGTGTGATTCATAGATATGAAAAGGTATTTGAGGTGCTGAATTCTTTGCCTGACCAGCAACAAAACATTGTGCCGTGATAAGAATATGGGTTTGGGGGCTAGAGTGGTGGCTTGGCAGTTATGGTGCATGCCTGGCATGCGCAAGTACACAGGTTCAAAACCCAGCACCCACATACACAAATAAGTTTTAGAGCAATGAGAACCATGTGAAAAACTCAATAAAAATTGATTCTCTCTCTCTCTCTCTCTCTCTCTCTCACTGTCCTCTCTTTAAAAAAAAAAGAATATGGGTTTGTAATACAGGTTTGAAAATTGAAAATTTTTCTTGAGTTTTCCATGCTTTACTTAGGAAGCATACAGCTTAGACATTTTTGCTTAATATTTCCAACCCTTAATTTCCCCATATCTAGTATGGAAACTATGATAATAGTAACTACAGGCCAAATTTGTAGAGATTATGTAAGAAATAAACAGTATATTGAAAGCACTTATTAATGAACAACTCAACATTTCTCTTGAGGCATTTTCCATCAAAGGGTGCCTTATCTGATGTAGAAACCCTGAAATTTTTTAAAAAATTTATTTTTTACAAAACAAAGAAAAAGAGAATTCAAGAAAAGCAAAGAAAAAGATTAGCAGTACCTTGGGGAATTTAACAGAAGAAAATACAAATATAAATCTCTAGATGGACATTCTCACAGCTCAGCCTGGTAGGAAGTTTAATACACAAAGGCAGAAATAAATCAGAATAAAAAAATATATTCTGAATAAGGATCAAAGCCAAGAATGTACACATTAAGTGAGAAGGACCAAGAACTTCATGTGTTTGAGCAATCTGATGGAAAATATAAAATATTTTCCATTATGAAGTATTTTAAAAATATAACCCCATGGAAGGCACTCAGGACACAAAAGGTAGGACCCCTGTCTGGATCAGCCCTACTCAGGACTAACCAGGGGAGGGTCCCCACCTGGAACAGCCCTGCCTACCTGACACCCCATGTTCCAGTTGGGACCTGATTAAGTCCCACTGGAAGGCATTCAGGACATAACTGGTAGGACCTCCGGCTGGAGCAGCCCTGCTCAGGACAAACCAGGGGTGGTTCCCCGCCTAGAGCAGCACCACCTACCTGATGCCCTGCATTTCGGTGAGTTCAGATTTGCAATCTTGAGCTTGGAACCAAAATGGTAGAGCAACATGAGGACCCAGGCAGAAACAGCATCTGGAAGAAGGTGATCATCAAAGAGTTGGTGGCTGATCTGACCCTTTAACTACAAGCAAAAACCACCTGGAGAACTGCCTACTTTCCCCACAGGAAATCTCAGTTCAGAGATCTAGAAGAAGCTCTTAAAAAATGAAGATACAAACAAGGAGAGGTTCACTTCAAACCCAAAACTCCCCTAAAAAGGATGCCACGGATAGGGGTCGAGATGAAAACTTTGAAAATATTATCAATGATCTGATTACTAAAAGGAACAATGAGCTAAAAGAGGATATAATGATGGGACTAAGTGAGAAAACTCAATACATGAAAAACTCTATTATCATACTCAAAAAGGAAGTAGCAGAGGTAAAATTTGCAGTCAATGACATGAGAGGAACCATGGAAGGATTTAATAATAGACTAATACTCCTATAGAAAACAGAACCTCACCTCTTGAAGAAAGAACTTCTGACAATAAGGACAGGCTGAGCAAGCTAGAGAGCTCAGATGATAAAAAAGAAAAAAAAACCTCCCAGAACTCAAAAAGAATTTTAAAAATTCTTAGGGTGAAATGAGAAGAAACAATTTAAGAGTAATTGGTATATAGGAAGAAATTGAAACACAAACAAATGGGATAAGGAACATTCTCAAGGAAATTGCTAAAGAAAAATGTGCCCATATAAAAATAGAGTCAGATACACTCATCCAGGAAGCTTATAGGACTAATCAAATGAGAAGCTCACCAAAACACCTCATATTCAAAATGTACAACAGAGAAATCAAGGAAAGAATATTGAAAGCGGAAAGGGAAAACGCCAAATCACATTCAGAGGCAAACCAATAAAAATCATATCTGACTTTTCAGTTCAGACTCTGGAAGTGAGAAGATCATGGAAGGAGATTTTCTCTTGAATGAACACAATAGGCAGTCAAAAATACTATACCCAGCAAAACTCAGCTTCAAAGCTGAGGGGGAAATAAGAACTTTTCATGATAAGAACAAACTTGCAGCATTCATAAACAGAAAACTAGCATTACAAAGAATCCTTAAATATAAACTCCAAATAAAAAAACAATCAAACATTCCTCAACACCCACAGACAGAGGGAATTCAATAAAGGTATATACTATCACTAGACAACCAAAACAGCAGAGAACTTACTAATAAAACACAATGACAATGAACCACAACCACATAACTATTCTAACACTGAATGTGAATGATCTCAATGCACCAATCAAAAGACATAGACTAGCAGATTGGATCAAAAAATAAAACCCAACAATATTATGCTTATAGGAAACCCAACTTACAGCCAATGACATCCACAGATTGAGGGTGAAAGGATGGGAAAAAAAATCTACCAGGCATACGGCCCAAGAAAGCAAGCTGGAGTTGTAATTCTTATATCAACAAAATGGACTACAAATATAAATTAATCAAAAGAGATAAAGGAGGCCACTACATCCTAATAAGGGGAGCAATACAGCAGGAAGAAATAGCCACAGTAAATATATACTCTCTAAACACCAATGCCCCTGATTATGTGGAAAAATTACTCCAAGATATAAAACCACTTGTGGACCTCAACACAATAGTACTGAGAGACTTTAACACTCCTCTATCACCAATAGACAGATCATCAAAGCAAAAAAATAATAAAGAGTTCTCCAGTCTAAACAATACCAAAGTCAAATAGTCTTAACAGACATCTACAGAATATTACACCCCAAATTGTCAGAGTATACCTTCTTCTCAGCAACACATGGATCCTTCTACAAAATACAACATAATCTAGTTCACAAAGAAAATCTCAGCAAATATTAAAAAGTAGATATTATTTCGAGTATTCTATCAGACCATGATGCCATGATCCTAATAATTAACACCAAAAACCACAGCACAAAACACACATATATGTGGAGATTGAATAGAACCCTATTAAATTAAGAATGGATCCAAGAAGATATGAGAACAGTAATTAAGGAATTCTTGGAAGAAAAGAATGGAAATGAAGACACAACATATAAAAAGTTCTGGGACAGCATGAAAGTATTATTATTATTTTTTTAAAAGAGAGAAGGACAGTGAGAGAGAGAGAGAACCAATTTTTATTGAGTTTTTCACATGGCTTTCGTTGCTCTGACACTTAGTTGTGTATGTGGGTGCTGGGGTTTAAACCCACGTACTTGCACATGCTGGGGAAGTGCTGTAACCGCTGAGTCACAGTTCCAGCCCCATGAAAGCATTCTTAGGGGAAAATTTATTGCACTGAGGGTCCACATTAAGAATCAGGAGTGATCCCTAAAAAAATAGCTTATGCTCCAGCTCAAATCTCTAGGAAGAACAGTCTAATCTCAAAGCCAGCAGAAGACAGGAAATATTTAAGATGAAAGCTGAAATCAATGAAATTGAGAAAAAAAAAAAGTAAAAAAAATCAATAAAATAAAGAGCTGATTCTTCAAAAAAATAAATAAAATTGACAGACCCCTAGCTAATCTAACTTAAAGAAGAAGATAATCAAAGCAAATCAACAAAATCACCAACGAAAAGAGGGTGATCACCACTGACACCCTTGAAATCAAAGAGATTATCAGAAAATATTTTGAAAAACTATGCTTCTCTAAATCAGATAATCCGGATGACATGGACAAATTTCTAGACACATACAACATTCCCAGATTGACACAGGATGAAATTGAAATCCTAAACAGCCCAAATACAGACACTGAAATCCATACAGCTATTAAAAGACTTCCACAGAGAAAAGCCAAGGACCTAATGGATTCTCTGCAGAGTTTTATCATACCATTGAAGAAGAGTTAACACCCTCCTTATTAAGCTATTCCAAGAAATTAAAAAACAGGGAACTCTTTTTATGAAGCAAACATAATTCTGATACCAAAACCCAACAAGACACATCAAAAAGAGAAAACTACAGACCAGTATCCCTCCTGAATAACGATGCAAAAATCCTTAATAAGGTTCTTGCCAACTGCATTCAAAAGCAAATAAAAAAAAAATTTCATTCCAGATATGCAAGGCTAGTTCAACATATGCAAATCAATAAATGCAATTCATCACTTAAACAGAATTAAGGACAAAAACCATATGATCATCTCAACAGATACAGAAAAGGCCTTTGATAAAATCCAGCACCCATTTATGCTCAAAACTCTAGAGAAAATAGGGATCAAAAGGAACTTACCTTAACTTTGTAAAGGCCATATATGCCAAACACTCAGCTAGTATAATATTAAATGGAGAAAGGTTGAAAGCATTTCTACTGAACTCGGGAACAAGACAAGGCTGCCCACTTTCATCACTTTTATTCAGTATAGACTTCAAGACCCTGTCTGGAGCAATCAGGCAAGAGGAGGAAATCAAAGGGATAAGAATAGGAAAGGAGGAAGTTAAACTATCCCTTTTTGCTGATGACATGATCCTGTATCTGGAAGATCCAAAAAATTCCATCAGAAACTACTAGAGCTAATAAATAGATTTGGCAAAGTAGCAGGCTACAAGATCAACACTCATAAATCAATAGCTTTATTGTATACCAATAATATTAGGGCAGAAGAAGAAATTCAGAGATTGGACCCATTCACAATACTCTAATAAAAGAATAAAATACTTGGGAATTAATCTAACAAAAGAAGTAAAAGACCTCTACAAGGAAAATTATCAAACATTGAAAACAGAAATTGCAGAAGACCTGAGAAGATGGAAAGATGTTCTGTGCTCTTGATTAGGCAAAATTAATATTATTAAAATGGCCGTTCTGCCAAAATCAGTGTACAGACTCAATGCAATCCCCATCAAGATTCCAATGTCATGCTTTGCAGATATAGAAAAAGCAATTATCAAATTCATATGAAACAACAAGAAACCCAGAATAGCCAAAACAATCCTAAGCAAGAAGGACGTAACAGGTGATTTTGCAATACCAGATCTAAACTTATACTATAGAGCTACAGTACTAAAAACAGTATGGGACTGGTATCAAAATAGAAATGAAGATGAATGGAATAGAATAGAAGACTTTGAGATAAACCCACAAATCTTTAAACAGCTGATCTTAGACAAAAAGTGTCGAAATATAACATGAGGGAGAGACAGCCTATTCAACAAATGATGCTAGACAAACTGGACAGCCACTTGCAGAAAATTCATATTAGATACTTATCTTTCACCCTGCACAAAAATCAAATCTAAATGAATCAAGGAATTAAGAATTAAACCAGCTACCATACAACTTCTTGAAGAAAAATTAGGACCAACACTCCAGCATATGGGAGTTGGCAACATCTTCCTCAATAAGACTCCTAAAGTGAAAGAATTACAGTAAAAAATCAATGAGTGGGATCACATTAAACTAAAAAGTTTCTGTACAGCCAAGGAAATAGTCAAAACAGTCAAGAGACAACCTACAGAATGGGAGAGAATCATGTCTTGTGGTCTCTCTGACAGGGGACTAATTGCCAAAATTTACAAAGAACTCATAAAAACTCAATAACAAAAATGCAAACAATCCAATCAATAAATAGGCTGGAGAGATAAACAGAAACTTCTCAGCAGAGAACATTGAGCAAGCCAATGAATACATGAGAAAGTGTTATAAATCACTGGCAATCAGACAAATGCAAATCAAAACTACATTAAGATTTCACCTCACACCAATTAGACTGACAAAGATGAAAAATGCTGGGGGGGTTGTGGGAAGATAGAATCAATAGCACACCTTTGGAAATGCAGACTGGTCCAGCTGCTCTGGAAAGCAGCATGGAGATTCCTCAAATAATTAAGGTTGGATCCATCAAATGACCCAGCTATTCCTCTTCTGGGTATTTTCCAAGAGGAGTTAGAATCAGCACATCACAGTGACACAGCAAAATCCATGTTCCTAGCAGCTCAATTTACAATAGTTAAATTATGGAACCAACACACATGCCCCTCACTGGATGAATGGATCCAAAATTCCAAAAGCACTGATATATATACATACACATACACCACACACAATGGAGTTCTACTCAGCTATTAAAAACAATGATATTGCATCTATTGAAGGTAAATGGCTAGCATTGGAAGAAATTATGCTAGCAAAGTTAGCCAAATCCAGAGAATCAAGGGCCTAATAGTGTCCCTCATTTATGGAGGCTGGAAGTAAACCGAGGCTTGGGAGTAAGGTAGACAAACTCATGTATTAGATCCAAAGTACAAAAATTCAAAATGTTAATATTTATGAAATACAGTTGCAAGATACTTCATATGATAGTTGAACAAGCTATGCTGCATACCTACACAAAAATGTAAATGTTTAATCCTATTGTCAAATATTTTGAAGAAAAACAAGGAATGATAGGAAAGAACGAAAGATTTTTAGTAGTGTTGTAGGAACAGAAGAAGTAGACACCAGAGGAAATCCAAGAACCAAGTTATTTAAAGCTGCGCATCTTGGTTCAGGGGACTTAGGTATCACAAATCCCAGCCCCCAAGCTTTGAAAACTCTTACAGTTTTATATTCAGTGACAATGGGAGATTACAAAATATTTAATATTTTTTCTATTTTGACAAGCCAGACAGTGGTTTCACGGTGTGGTAAAAGGCCGATACTTAAAATATACATTTCCCCCCCCTCTGATGTTTCCCTCCTGATCATGATAAGCATGTCCTCTAGTTTCTCATAGGGGCATCTGGAGAGACTTCTTCTGAATCATGACTCTGGTCTTATGTTGGGTCCCCATTTTAGCCTGGGGGAGTAGAGGAGTCTCTGATTCCAGGGAAGCCTCTGGAATTGAGGACATCTGGGAGGAAGGAGTAGCTGGTGATGAGGGAGCATCATCTGATGTCTCCAGAGATGAGAGGGCAGAAGGGACAGGCTCTTGCCTCATAGGTCTCGGCAAAGCTGGGTAGACGGGTATATATGGTGGTGATCATCTTCTGGCTCACTGGGCAAAAATCACTCCCTTTTTCCCTTTCCTTTATCGGGTTCCTTCTGCTTAGTGTCTTTCCTTTGGGACTTGGAGGCTGTTATAGCCTTGGCTAACATCAGCTTGGCTTGTCCTTTTAAGCAGACTCTTGACCAAGGGAGTTGTTTTTGTACTACCTCTTGCCAGCAATCAATATAAAAGAATTGATCTGGGTGGCCAGGTGTCCCATTAACAATTTCAAAGATGTTGGCAATGACCTTTTTATCCGACAGCCGTCCTCTGTCAAAAGTTGGCCATTCTAATACACTCTAAAGGACTCAGGTTACTTTGTGTGCTTCCCACATTCCACCCTATATCAATGTTGCAAAATTAAGACAAGATTCACTTTGTCCATATCCAGTTAATCCTCTCTCGAGGTGTCCTTGGCCTAGAGGGTCAATATAAACCTTTGATCTGGAGCTTCTGCCTAGACATTGGTTGGTAGAATTCCACCTTACACTAGTTTCAGGTCACCATGGAACTGCAGAACAGGACTCAACATTCACTTTGACTGTGTGGGTCAAACCTGGAGGCTTTCCCTGTTGTCTATCTCTTTCATTCACTTTTACAACCTTTTACACACAGACGTGGTCACAAAATATATACACATATTTCAAAGAGAGAGGGACAGGGAGAGAGAGAAAGAGAATCAATTTTATTTAATTTTTCATGTGGCTTTTGTTACTCCAACACTTCATTGTGTATGTGGTGCTGGGGTTAGAACGTACATCCTTGTGCATGCCAGGGAAGTGTCATAACAACTGAGACAATGCTCCAGCCCCAGAACAAAATTTTTATACCACTCCTATCCCCAAATTTCCAAAACAAAAAGGGAGTCATTGTTTTCCCTCTGCTTGCTGATCCAGAACAGAAATTGCTTGGGCGACTCCCCAGGTATTTTTCTGTTGTAGCACTCATCGGA
The DNA here is from genome assembly GCA_004027875.1 of Aplodontia rufa. Classification (NCBI taxonomy): domain Eukaryota; kingdom Metazoa; phylum Chordata; class Mammalia; order Rodentia; family Aplodontiidae; genus Aplodontia; species Aplodontia rufa. Next base: position 7,998 of record PVKS010025704.1, on the reverse strand, counting down.
GATTACTCAGTGATCCTCGGAGGCTGATTGAGCTTCTTTTCTACTTGCTTAGTTCTCAAAGGGGAAGTCAGGTAGGTTACATCTAGCGGACCCGGCTCTATCTGTTCAGTAGGGTGGTGTTCCTAGTTTCCTGGTTCCTGCCCCTTGTGGGTTCCATTGTGCTTCAGGGCCATCAATCCAGGACACTGGTGAGATGCTCCTCTGGGAGGCAAATTTGGCTACTGTTTACATTGAGGAGAAGCATTGTCCTTCAACTTCCCCAGAAGCCAGGTCCCAGAGACAAGAGAGGCAGTATAACCTTCTTCATTTCTTCCATCCCATGTGGGGTGCCAGAATGTTACATGGACAGATGAGGCAGACACCTGAGGAAATCCAGGAAGCAAATTTATTCAAAGGTGCACAGCTTGGTCTGGGGGACACAGGTATCACAAATCACAGACTCCAAGCTTGGAAATTCAAAGTTTTATATTGAGTGACATTGGGAGGTTACAAAACATTTAACTATTTTTTTTTCTATTTTAATAAGCCAGACATCAGTTTCACAAGTTTTTACCAAAAAAAGCAGAAATAGCATCTTCTGTACAGGGTGTTCTTCTCTGGGATGAAGACTTATTCCATAACTCAAACTCTTGTAAGATAGGCACAGCATAGAACTCCTCTGTCCCAGAGGAAGTTATAAAGTGAAGCCAACCTCTGTGTAAACTTACCTCTGTGCAAATCTTGCAAACACACTTGCTCATAGAAAGCTAGTTGAGCTGATTTAAAGTTACACTGTCTGGATTCAAACAATATAGTACATATGTACAATGGAATTCTACTATGCTATTAGAGAGAACAATATCATGGCATTTGCAACCAAATGGATAGAGATGGAAAAAGTTATGCTGAGTGAAATATCCTAAACTCAGACACTCAAGGGCTGAATGTTTTCTCTTATATGTGGAAGCTAGAATACAATCGGAAACAGATTGAAAGTTTGCTAAGCTAATAATAACCTCAACATGGGTGAATTTTTACAGGAGCAGTGGGAACCATGCCTATGATGCTGGGGGATGAAGGGAGGGGGGCCACGAGGGAGATGGAATAGGAGGGATATCAAGGCTGCTGGAGGGATGGAATACAACACAGTGGTGAACCTTCGACTTCCATGAGAAGCCCAACTAACATGGGGGTAAAACAGTGGAAACATGGGATCGGGGAAAACTCAAAGTGGGGAGATCATAAACTGGCATTAGCCTTGGCTTGCTCTGTCAATACCCATGTGTTCATGAATGTGTGGCAATGATTCCCTCCAATATGTAAGACTATGTTGAATGAATAAAAAAAAAATTACATTGTCACCTTAATCGGAGCAGGGCCTGAAACTCCTTCCCCAGCTTCCTTCAATAGATAATATTTGACCAAGTTGAAAAGCTAATTAGTGAATTGGAAAATGTCTCTGCAGAAATTGAACAAATACAATATAGGAAAGATTACAGAAAGTATGAAAGAATATTAATATCACGAGTGATAGGAAGATTCAACATGTAGATTGAAGATCTAGGGCAATGCAGAGAGGGGGAGAAATACTGAAGGAATGATGATGGAGAACTTTGCAGATATGATAAATTATAGAAACCCTCACATTCAGGAAGGACAAAAAGTTGCCAGTAGGATAGATTAACAATTCATACTTCCTAAATTTACTAAATAGAGATAAGGTCTTAGATGTCAAAGATAAAGAACTAATCTTAAGCGAAATCAGATTTAGAAGGAAGATGGCTTATAAAGAATTGATGATCAAATATTAGACTTGCCAAAAAAAAGGATAAAAGATTTATGCAAAATACCCCAGATCTTCAAATTGCTAGGAGAATAACATTGACAAACTCAAACAATTTGCTGTTGGAAACCTTTGCTGTATAAACTCATAATCAGCAATTCAAGTGGGAAAGTGAAT
>PVKS010025703.1:0-29532 GCA_004027875.1 Aplodontia rufa | reverse complement strand
AAAAAAAAAAAAAAAAAACTAACCATCTGAATACCAAGTCAGAGCTTAATTAACACATTTAGAAATAACTTGGGTTTTTTTTTTCCAACCTATAATTAGGACTTACTTTATCATAACCCACCATTTGACAGAAAGTTGAGTCAACCAGAGTCAGACATACCACATGATGATGTCAAGTCATTAGAAATAATTTCTACCCCCAAATTCGGTATTTCAGCAAACAAATGATTAAAGAGAAAGGACACATCCTTAAAATGTTAACTGCCTCAGGCATTCAGCAAATCAAAACTTAAAACATTCAAAATTTAAGTTGGAAATTTAAGCACATCTATGGCAAAGTCTAAATTCCAAGTTGATGGATTATTGAAAAGATACTTTATGACTGCCAAAACAGTCTTTAAATAATTATAAGAGAAAAAAACAATCATTTTGTTAAAAGCAAAGGAAAAGATGAGCATAACTATGGCATTATATTTTATTTTCTATGTATTCAAGTGATATCTTTATTTTTCTTTTGAAAGAAAGAAGCAATTTTATTTTTTATCTGAACTTTGATCTTCTAACACCTAGTGGTGTATGCGGTGCTGGGGTTAAAACCCAGGTTTTTGCACATGCCAGGCAAGTGCTCCACCACTGAGCCTCCACTCCAGCCCTCACTCATGAATTCTTAAAAAAAAAATTTTTCAAAATATTCTTTGTTGCAAGGATTCTCTGAGGAAAATGAGAAGTCTAAAGTCTTGAAGAGCACCATTCCTGGATTCATCTCATGTGTCGGGTTTATCACCACTGTGGACTTTCTGATGGACCCTGAAGAGATGAATTCTTACTGAAGCCGAACACTTGTACCATCTCTCTTCAGTGTGGACTCTCCAGTGGGCCTCCAAGTGTGGGATCTGGCTGAAACTCCTCCCACACATGCAACATCTGTAAGGCTTCTCTCTTGTGTGGACCCTCTGCTGAACATGCAGGTATGAGTTCCAGATGAAGTCCTTACTACACTCATCACACCTGTAGGGCTTCTCCCCCGTATGGACCCTCTGATTGGCTTGAAAATGGGAGATTCAACAGAAGCCCTTCCTACGCATCACATGTATAGGGTGTCTCTCCAGTATGCACTCGCTGGTGGTCTTGCAGGTATGCACTCTGAATGAAGCCCTTCCCACACACCTCACTCCTGTAAGGCTTTTCTCTCTTGTGGACTCTCTGATATGCCTGAGGTGAGAAACCAGACTGAAGTCCTTACCACAGGTGTCATACTTGTAAGGCTTCTCTCCCAAGTGGACTCTATGATGGGCTTGAAGGTGAGAATTCCAGCTGAAGTTCTTGTCACATACATCATATTTACAGGGCTTCTCTCCAGTGTGGATTCTCTGATGAGCTTGAAGATTGGAGGCCTTGCTCAAGTCCTTCCCACACAACTCACACACATATGGTTTCCCTATAGTGTGAACTCTCTGATGAAGGCCAGAGTTTGGGCTACATATACAGTCACATGCCTCCCAACTGCACATTCTTTCTCTGGGACAGGCTTTCTCATGAGTCTGCGTAGCAGTGTCTGACGAAGGTCTTTATCATACACATCACATTGGGAGGCTCTCCCTCCAGCGCTATCTACCTGGTGACTATTAAGATTTAGGTTATGGCTGCAACCTTCCCACACCTGTCACACATGTCTAGCTTCTCTCCTGGCTGAGTAAGTTCACAAATGGGAACACAGGTGTTCTCGCTGAGGCTCTGAGCACACTCCTGGCATCTGGAAGGTTTCCACGATGGGCTGAACCTCCAATGAGTTTGCAGGCACAAACTCAGACCAAAGCCCTCACTACATTTGTCATTCCTACAGCATCTTTCCCTGCGTGAGCACTCAGATGCAAGGTCAGCCCTGAGCTATGATCTGTGTCCTTCCCACACTCAGGACCCAGAAGGGGCCTCTCTTCTAATGGCAAGTGCTGGTGATGTTCAAGGTCAATGCCAACACTGAAGCTTTTTCCATTCTCCCTGGAGGTTTGCTCTGGCAAGTGGATTGTCCTAAACTGGGATTATTTCTTTGAGGATTCTTTTCTACAATTATTAGGGCTACAAACTTTCTCTCTTTTTGCTCCCTGATCATCAGAGCCGCATTTACATAGTTTTTATTTTTTTATGTCAATTTGTTGGCATCTTGTCTGGCAATTCTGGGAGAGCACATTCATTTTCCTCCAGAAAGTCCTGGTGGTCCTAACTGGAAACTCTTGCTTTTTTTGACACTATTGGAACTCTGCCCATGAAACTTCATTGCACAGTTCTCATTTTCAGGAAGCTGAACAGAGGCTCCTACCTACACCTGTGCATTAGCTTCTTTTAGCAACTTGGACCTCTTGCCTTGGAAACTTATGATCAAGTCTTATAAATTGTTCCCATATTTGCCAGCACATAAGATTGTCATGTAAAAGGAGAGTCTCTGTCTCATTTTGATTCCTGTGTTCTGAACTCCCATCTTCTTCATCAAGTGATATTTTAACATTAAAATAATGTTAAGATATAATTTCTGAAGCTCAATGATCCTTTCCTGCTTATCTGATTTCCTTTGGCTCTCCTTCCTTACCTAAGCTGTTGAAATACTTTCTTCCTATCATGGGCATGGCTTTTTCTTTTTTTTTTTTTACATCCCTTTAATGTTTAGGTATATAGTTTTTACAGCTTTTCTGAAAAACCTATTTTCATTGTTGCTTTATATCTATTATTACAGTAAATCTTCAAGTTCACGCCTCAAAAAGAAGGAATATTTCCTTCACTTCTATCATGTGTCTCACAGAACAAAATAGCTAGAATATTGGGGAAACAGTACAGATTAAACAATTACTCTACTGAGTGAATGCATGGATGAATTTATAAAAATAAAAATAAGATAAACATCTATTCAACTTGGGAACAACCATGAACTAGAAGTATTTTCTTAAACTATAGTCTTTCTGCAAAAGATACTAATTTGAACGTATTGTGCATATTACTTTCATGAAACAAGTAATACCCTACAGCCTCTACCACTCCAACCCCCAACACACAAAACACTAGTTTCCACAGGAAAAAAAGTAGATAATATCAGTTTGAAATGCATCAGCTGAGACATTAATGTAATTAGGTACATAAAGGGAAAGATGATTTACACTTTCCATAAGATGTGTTTGGTATGTGTTCGTAATTTTCCTCTTCACCTTTAGATGCTGTTTCTGAGTTCAAGGTTGGCTACTCCTACTCTACCTATTCTACATGCTTGAGTACCTCAGGGCTCAGTCTTGGACCCTTCTCATTATATAATCCATGTTTCATTAAGTAGTTTCAGTTTGCCTCATGATTTGCATATTATCTACATGCTGATGATACCCAAGAACTTGGATTACAGTTCTCACTCTTATAGTTGATTAAAAAAAAAAAATTGCTTCTCAGCAAACCATGGAGACTAAGCAAATTTGGCAATCTTGAAAAATTCACCAAAATACATATGCATGGCAGGTAAGATATGATGGAAAGAACTGTAAGGGCTTGGTATCTCCACTGACAGAAAAACAAGCAACAGTTTTTTTTCCCCCTTAAAAAGTTGTTTATTTTGAAATGATTACAGGCCCAGAGGAAATTACAAAAATAGTACAATGCATCTCACGGACCTTTCTGTCAGTGAAACATATTATATCTGTAACACAATATCAAAACTAGGAAATTGACACTGGTACATTACTGCTAGGTACTGCATGTGTATCTATGCAAGATTATACCATATAAAGAATCATGTATATGTGAGAAAGTATTCTAAATCACTGGTAATCAGAGAAATGCAAATCAAAACTACCTTAAGATTTCACCTCACTCCAGTCAGACTGGCAAAGATGAAGAATACAAATAATAACAAATGCTGGATGGGTTGTGAGGAGACAGGAACACTAGCACACTGTTGGTGGAATTGCAGACTGGTCCAGGTGCTCTGGAAAGCAGTGTGGAAACTCCTCAAAAAATTAAGGTTGGATCCACCATATGATCCAGCTTTCCCTCTTCTGGGTATTTTTCCAGAATAGTTAGAATCAGCACATTACAGTGACACAGCAAAATCAATATCAGTTATTATTATTATCTATTAAATTATTAGCTATTGTAATTGGAGCTGCTATAGGAGCAGCAACACAGATGCCCCTCACTGAATGAATGGATCCAAAAGCTCTGGTATATATATATATATGGTATATATATGGTATATATATATACACACACACACACACATACACACACACACACACACACACACACAATGGAGTTTTAACTCAGCTATTAGAAACAATGATATTGCAGCCTTTGAAGGTAATTGGATGTCAATGGAAGAAAACATGCTTAGCGAAATTAGCCAAACTCAGTCAAGGGTCAAATATTTCCCCTCATTTGTGGAGGCAGAAATTAAACCCAGTCTTGGGGGGGAAAAGTAGTCAAATTCATTTATTAGAACCACCAAAAGCATACCAACACATAATCTAGGGGAACCATAGACATGTAGGTGGGGGAGGGAGGAAGGGAAAGGTGGGGGGTGAGATAGGATAAGGAAGGATCTAGGGAGACAACCCACAATGTAGCCTATGTGTCAACCCCCTGAGAAGTCAAATGATACTTATACCATCATTTAATTCTGGAAAATTTACAATTACGTATATACATGTATATGTACATACATTTATCTCTTATAGTATATATATGTATATACACATATATATTTTATATATCTTATAATATAGAAAAATCAAGAGACAAGGGAGTGGGCAGTATGGAGGAAACTATGATTTAAGATCAAATGCATATTATATTGTCACTTCATACACATTTAGGATTCCCTGACAACTCCTTAATAAAAATTAAAAAAAGAGAACAAGTGGTGAAAAGAGAATTTTAAGAAAATGCAATATGTCAATATTAATGAGTTACAGTTGCAAAATACTGCATAAGATATTTGAATAAGATATACTGCATGCCTTTACAAAAATGTAAATGTTTAAACCTATTGTCAATTATTTCTAAAAAATAACAAGGGGTGATAGGAAGCAAGTAGAAGGGGAAATGTTGGAACTGAGTTAAAGCATGGTATATTCCAAGCATTTATAAATATGTCACTGTATATACTATAGTCACGTATATAAAAAAATGTTCTTCATAGGTATAAGAATTATGTTAATGTACTTGTATATGTCAGGAAAAATATAGGACCAAGAAAGAGAAGCAAGGGATCTGGGAGGAGGGAGGTAAGGCAGGTGTAGCAGGGTACTGACCAAATTGTACTGCTGTATTGTGTGCATCTATGAACATGTGACAACAAATCCCATCATTATATACAACCATAATCCACCAACAAAAATTAATAAGGAAAAAGAGTCATGTAACTATACCACCACAATCATAATACACAACTATTCCAATGCCATAAAAGAACTTCCTCACACTGCCTCCCCATATTTCTAATTCCTCCCACATACTCAATAATCCCCTGTCCCTGTTCCCCTGGAAACTATTAATGTATTTTCTATATCTAGTGTTTTGTCTTTTCAAGAATGTTGTATGGAGTCCCCTCTTTCTGATGCACCAATCCAGGCCTCTTCTAGTCTGGCCCAGACACACACCCAGGACAGCCCCGAGGAGCAACCCCACCTGGAACAGCCCTTGCCCACCTGCCGCCCAGCATACTGGTCCAGGGCTTTTCTGATCCAGGTCCGGGAAGAGCCCAGGACACCCCCAGGCAGGACCCCCACAGGTACAGCCTCCACCCACCTGAGGTGCCAGTGCAGGCCTCTTCTGGACCAGCCTCAGCCCACACCCAGGACAGCTTCAACAAGGAACCCTGCCTAGAGCCCCCATCCACTTGAAGCATCAGTCCCAGCCTCTTCTGCTCCAGGCCCAGCAAGCACCCAGGACACCCCCAGAGAATCTCAATTCAAAGATCCAGATGAAGCTCTTCAAAAATGAAGAATCAAACTAGAAAAAGTTTGCCTCAAACCCACAACACCCCTAACAAGGAGACCATGAATAAGGAGTGAAATGAAAATCTAGAAAAAATTATCAACAATCTGATTACTAAAAGGTACAATGAACCAAAAGAAGGTATTATGAAGCAACTATGTGCAGAAACTCAAGAGATGAAAAACTCTATTATCAAACAAATAGACATGCTGAAAAAGGAAGTAAAAGAACTGAAATCTTCAATCAGATTAGAGGAACGATTGAAAAATTTAATAATAACTAATAACTTCTTTGGAAAACAGAATCTCAGCTATAGAAAAGAAAACATCCAACAATGAGGACAGACTCAGTAACCTAGAGCACACGCATGACAGAAAAGAAAAAAATTCACACAGCTTGAGCAGAATTTTCAAAATATCTGGAATGAAATCAGAAAAAAAAAACAATTTAGGAGTAATTGGGATACAAGAAGAAATTGAAATGCTAAGAAACAACATAAACAGAGCTGAAGATGGCGAGTTGCAGGAAGGCTGCTCCTCATTTGGCTCCATGACTGGATGAAAAAATTCCAGGATAACTCCATTGCTGCAAGTTGTGTTTAGGGAGAAATCATCACCGGAACACAGAGCTAGTTTGGGGAGATATTTGGAGGATCAGAGATTTGGAAAAGAGGGAATGTATCTGTCCCAGCCAGGACAGAGCATCTGTGACCATCACTCCCAATCAGTAAGGGAATGGGGGAGCAGCTGAACCACAATGGCCAATCCGTTCTACCAGAGAAAAGCTGAGTTCAATAAGGAACCATGCAATGGGCTCAACTAGAGACACCCCTACTGCACCTCCACTGCATACAGGGAGAACAGTGTTTCTCAGCTGCCTGAAATGGGGAGAATGAAGAGTCTTTTTGAACAGAATGTCCAGCAGGAGGTAGTCAGCAGTTCAGAGCAGGCTATTCCACAATTCTGCCAGGAGGCAGCCACAGTTCAAGGCTAAACCCAGAAGTGGTAGCATGAGACACGCCCAATCTTCACTTAGCTTGGGGGGATTGGGGTTAGTGGAGTATAGGTGAGCCTTCCTTGCTCAGCCCTGTCCACCCCCTCCCCCAGCCAGAAGGCTCACATGATAAGCTAAGGTGGGAGGGGAGCACTAAAGAGACCATAGTCTGAGTTCAGAAAACCTGGAGGGACTATTTGTAACCAACAGAGGGAACACTGATCTGCATTCAACCCCCTGCACCAAATACCCAGAAAGTTTCTTGAGTTTCAGATCCCCAGGGAGGTTGGCAAAGGCCAGCCCTCTAAACATTCTTTAAGCTGATCTCTTCAGTGCGGTCTCCACCTAAGAAGCCCAGGAAAATGAGCTAGAAACTCAGTCGTCTACCTGATATCATGTAACTCCAGACAGATACCCTACTAACAAAATTCAGGCAGACAATAAACATCGGTTCCCAACATGTAGAGAGACAACCTCAGTGAACATACCTCCAATTTTTCACTAAGAATCTTTATTTTTTTTCTGTTTTTGACATGTATTTGAGTGCCATCTGGAGAAGTTAATTGGTTCATGGACATATAAATATACTATAATTTTATTTTGTTTTTGTTTTTGTTTTTTAGGGCTTTTTCTCCCTCCCCCTTTTCATTTCCTCTTTTCCCTCTTCTCTATATACTCACTTCATTCCTGAGCATTTCTTCTATGTAAATGTTTATCCTTGTCCTCCCTGATAAGGGTTGGGATTTTGATCAATACATTTAGTACTTGAATTGTATTGTGCCCCAACTGCAAAGTTTTCCTCACTTGCTTCTACACTTTCTTATGGTATCACCCAAATTCTAATGATATCTCTTTCACCCTTCCTCTACTTTGGTATCTCTGTCTCTTCTCCAGCCCTACCCCCTAAGCAAATCCTTCACCTCCTCTACCTTCTCTCTGTTCACGCTCCGATATTACAAACTTCTAACTTTCTCTTACATTCCCTTCTCTCTCAGGCTTCAAACTAGTTAATACAATTCGACCCTCCACCATTAATTCTGTGTAACCATTACCACTGTGAATACCAAACTCACTCCCTATTGGATGGTTTGAAGACTGACATAGGTGATGGTTGAATACTATTGTCACTGAAAGTAGTGGCTAACACTACCATTCATTTCATACGTGGAATTTAACACTGTAATAGACATAGCCATACTAAATAACCAGTTTAATACCGTTTATTGCATGCACTGGTTGTTCATACTGATGGTCCCCCATTAGCTCATGGGGAGCTGGAAATCTTAAGGGGCACTAACAGTTCACAGGTTAGGGATTTGGCTTCTGAACTCAACTTTCCTGACACTACCCCAACCCAAGTAAGGGACGGGACAAAACACCCAATCCAGCAGCAAAGACCCAAAGAGAAACAACCAGAAAGAGATCTCAGGCCAATAAGCCACTTCAATCTAAGGAGAAGAAAACCGCACACAAACTCCACCCGGCATTTGTGCAGGACCAGGACTCTGGCCCCACCTGACAGGTACACTTGACACCTGCAAGGACTCCACACCCAGACACCACCCAGCTGTAACGCACACCTGCCAGGTCCAGGTATATTAGGACCATCTCACCACAAAGGATCCCAGGTAACCAGCACAGCACATAGGCTGGTCCATTCTGGTATGCTCCTCATCTATGGGACCCTAGCACCCAGCAACACACCCCTACTACTTAGCTTCAACAAAGTAGTGGGCTGCCCATCAACTCCATCAGGTACCAAGTCTGAGTTCTGGAACCTAGATCCAAAAGGAGCAAGAAAATGAGGCTCCAAACAGAAAAAGCTTTCTGGAAGAAGGTGGTGGTCATCAGAAAGGTAGTGTCTGCCCAACCCTTGACCTGCAAGGAAGAAGAACCCAGAGTCTTGTCTTGCTTCCACAGAGGGAACCCCAATATAAAGATCTAGAAGAAGCTTTTAAAAAATGTCAATAATCAAACTAGAAGAGGTTCACCTCAAACCCACAACTCCCCTATCAAGGAGCCCATGGACAGCGAACAAGAAGAAAATCTAGAACAAATTATCAACAATCTGATAACTAAAAGGAACAATGAACTAAAAGAAAGGTCTAAGTGAGAAAATAAGAGATGAAAAACTCCATTATCAAACAAATATACATACAGAAAAAGGAAGTAAGGAAGTAACAGAGCTAAAATCTGTAGTCAAACACATCAGAGAAACAATGGAAGGAAGAATTTAATAATAGACTAACTTCTATAGAAAACAAAACCTCAGCTCTGGAAGAAAGAACTTCTGACAATGAGGATAAACTGAGTAAGCTTGAATACACAGATGACAAAAAAGAAAAAAATTCACAGAACATGAGCAGAATTTTCAAAATGCCTGTGATAAAATTAGAAGAAATAATATAAGAGTAATAGGAACACAGGAAGAAATTTAAATGCAAATAAATGGTATAAGGAACATTGTCAATGAAATAGTTAAAGAAAAATTTTCCCATATAAAAACAGACAGATATGCTCATCCAGGAAGCTAATAGGATACCCAATAGGCCTAATCAAATGAGAAGCTCACCAAGACACATCATATTCAAAATGTACAACAGGGAAATCAAGGAAAAAATATTAAAATCTGCAAGGGAGAAATGCCAAATCACACTGAGAGGCAAACCAATAAGTATCACCTCAGACTTCTCAGCCCAGACTCTAGAAGCAAGAAGATTATGGAAGGAGATCTTCCAATGTTTGAATGACCACAACTTGCAGTTAAGAAAACTCAGCCATGTTTACAGCGACTCAATTTACAATAGCTAAATTATGGAACTAACCCAGATGCCCTTCACAGGATGAATGGATCCAAAAACTGTGGTATATATATCCATACAATGGTATTCCTCAGCAATTAGAAACAATGATATTGCAGCCTCTGAAGATAAATGGATGGCAATGGGGGAAAAAATCACACTGAGCGAAGGCAGCCAAACCCAGAGACTCAAGGGTGAAATGTTTTCCCTCATTTGTGGAATCCAGAGCAAAACCCAGGCTTGGGTGGAAGGTTGTCAAATTCATGTATTAGACCCAGCAAAGGCATAGCAACCATAATCAAGGGGAACCATAGATAAGCGAGGGGAAAGGGAGAGAGGATAGGCAAAGGGGAGGGGAGGACAGGGAGAGATCTAGAGAGAAATCAACAATGTAGTATACTCCTTACCTCCTCAGAATCCAATCATTTAATTCAATCATTTAATTCTGGAAAATTCATAATCTAAGCATTTATATTACTTGATGGAGCGAATCCATAAAATTCAAAAGACCGGGGTATGGGCAATGTGGTGGTAATTCTGATTTAAGAAAAATGCATATCATATTCTTACATGTATGTATGATTGTACAATAACTCAACCCCTTAATTAAAAAATTACAAAAGAATGTTATATGAATGGAACCATATTGGAATGTAACATTTTGAGATGTAATTCTTTTCACACATCAGCAGTTCATTTTCACTGTGCAGTAATATTCCATTGTATGGATATACCAGGGTCTTCTTATCAATCACCATCTGATGCAGACTTAGGATATTTCCAAAATTTTGCTGTTAAAAATAAAGATGGCATGAACATTGATGTACAGGTTTTATTACACATATAAGTTTTAGTTTACTGCAATAAATTCCCAAGAATGTAATTGCTGAGTCATGTAGAAACTGCATATTTGAAAACCTGATAATTTATTTTCTAGAGTAGTCATGCCATTTTATAATTCTACCAATGTACAAGAGATATACTTTCTCTGTATCTTTGCCAGCGTTTAGAATTATCACTATTTTTCATTTTAACTGTTCTAACATATAGTAAAGATACCTCCTTATAGGTTTAATTGGTATTTTCCTAATGGTAATAATAATGAACATTTTTCATGTTCACTTTCATTTTTTACTTTTCATCTCAACTGCTTGTGCCTCCTCTTGGGTGAATCGTTGTCATCCCCTCACCACCACCACTTTACAGTAGAATTGTTTGGGCTTTTAAACTGCTTTGAAAATTTTTCTATATCCCAAATACAAGGCCAGCTATGTTTAATCTTTTTTTTTTTAAGAGAGAATCAATTTTATTTATTCTTTCATCTGGCTTTTGTTTCTCCAACACTTAGTTGTGTATGTGGTGTTGGGGTTTGAACCTAGGTCCTCACACATACCAGGCAAGTGCTCTACCACTAAGCCACTGCTCCAGCCCAGCAGCAGTTAATACAGGTTATCAAGTAGACTGAACTGAGACATGAATAAAATTGATAAAAACACACTTCTGAGTATCTCTGTGAGGGTGTTTCCAGAGACAATTTAGCAATAAACTAACAGAGAAAGACTCATCCTAAATGTGAACAGTAGTATCTAATAGGTTGGGGGCCGGAATGTGGGGGAAAAATAGCAGAAATGGGAAGCTCACATGCCTACCAGCTCAATTCTTCTGGAATGGGTACATTGATTTGCTGCTCTGACCATGACTTAGGGACACCAGACTCCAGATTTATTGGCCTCTGAAAGCAGACTCATACCAGTGACTCTCCCAGGAGCTTCCATGCCTTAGATCTTGGACTTGGGCTGCCTCATTGTTCTCCTCTTCTGAATCTTCTGGCTTTTCGCCTGCAAACAGCCAGTGTAGGACTATCCACTCTGATTATGAAAGCCAATCTAAAATCCCCTCTTATAATTATGTGTACATTCTATTGGTTCTGTTCTTCTAGAGAACCCTAATACAAATGACAAATATTTTCTCCCATTCTGTAGCTGGTCTTTTCATCATATTACCAAGGTCTTTCATAGAGAACACATTTTAAAATTTGATGAAGTCTTTTTATTTTTCTTTTATTGATGATACTTCTTTTGTCACATCTAAGAATTCCTTACCAAGTCCTAGATTCAAAAAGTGTTCTCTAATATTTTCCTCTAAAAATTTTATAGTTGTACTCTGTACATGTAAATCCATGATCTATTGGTTTGTCTGTTTTAAGAGAGAGTGAGAGGGAGTAAAAGAGAGAATCAATTTTTTTTAATATTTTTTCATCTGGACTTTGTTTCTCCAACACTTAGTTGTATATATGTGCTGGGGTTTGAACCCTGTATGCCAGGCAAGCACTCCAACTGCTGAGCCACTGCTCATGAATGCTCATGCATGATCCATTTAAAATTAACTTTTATATTTCAGTAAAGGCTGGGGAACTTTGTTTTGTTGCAGTATTAAGATACATGCTAGGCAAGCACTCTACCACTGAGCTCCATCCTAAGCTCTATTTTTCTGCCTATGATTCTAATATCATTTGTTGAAGATTATCTTTCTCCCATTCAATAGTTTCTGTGCCCCTGTCATCTGGGAGTATTTGTATTAGTCTATGTGTGAGTTCTTTATTCTGTTCCACTAAAATATGAACTTATTACTCCATAACTAGCACACTACCTTGCTTATAACAATACAATAGGCTTAATATCAGGTAGAGTGATTCCTCCTTCTTTACTTTCCTTTTTCAAAATTCTTCTAACTACTCTAGTCCATTGCCTTCTCATATGAAATTTATAATATTTGTCTTTATCTACAAAAAATGTACATTTTTATGGAGATTGTATTAAATCTATAGAGCAAGTTGGGGGAAAGTAGTATCTTTAAAGTATTTCAAACCTATTAGTCACTCATTATATCTAATTTCTTCAAACAATATTCACCAGTTTAACTACTCTGTTTTCCACTTCTCTTTTCCATCACACTGCATTCTTTCCCAGCCTCATCCAAAGCTCTAAGGCTACTGGGGTATTTCTCGGAAGAAAATAATTGCCCCTTGTAAGTATCTGTAATATCCTAACATCCTTGGGTTTCTCAATAAAATAAGAAAGAAATGGTTTGTATTTCAGCAACTAATCAATTAACACTTTAGTAAGTACCTTTGTGACTCTCTTTATCTTTAAAGAGATAGAGTTCTAAGCTGCTGTAATCTCAACAATAAAATATGTTGTTCTGAAATCTAAATTTTAATAAAATATATGGGGGGAAATTCTAGTCTCCACTCTAGCCAAATAAGGACTTGAGAAGTCACTACTTAACCTTAATCAAAAAAAGAAGAAAAAACTGGAAAAAAATCAGTAATTCTTCTTACATATGTAAAAGTAGAAAGGTCACAAAATTTTGCCCCCAAATTTGGAGGGAGGTAGAGAGGGAGAGGGAGAGAAAGAGAGAGACAGAAGCAAATACAGAATCACGACTTAGCAGAGCCATAACTTACAAGCAAAAATCTTGCATGGAACCACTGCGTGGTTAGGAAAACTTAAAAACTGCAATGCTCACAACAGACAACCTCATAGATTAAAAATTTGAGGGAAACCTGCTTATAGGGAGACCTCACACTTTTGTAAGTTTTACCACTAGGTGTTTGTTCAACCAGGTCCTCATAGCTAATACTAAAGAAAAATACTCACACTTCCAGTAGAAGGAGGCATGAAGGTACTGCTTAGAAAAAAATCTGAGTATTCTCTTCTTATGAAGTCCTGCTCCAAGAGAATTATTTCACCAAAGCCTAATCTACTGAGTTTTATTACGAGTTTAACTTAGATGGGAGAAGAGAAATACCCAACTACAGCCCCCTCAAATCACCCTGTCTCAAGTAAGCAGGTATAGGTAGGATATAGGGAATGAGAGGTACTGATGTTCACAGTTCAGTGGCACAGGCTCATTAAAAGACAGAGACTTAATTAGTACTACAGAATATGCCTCCCCTAACCACAAAACACACACACACACACCTTATCATCATATCACTAAAGGATATATACTGCAATGTTTTTAACCCAGTATATCACTCATATCCACCCTTCAACAAACAATCACAGGGCATACTAAAAGTCAAAGAGACAAAAAGACTGAACAAGCATCAGAACCAGTGTAAGATATAACAAGAAATGTTGGACGTATCAGATTAGTAATTTTTAAAACCATTATTAATATGTTAATGACTTTAATGGAAAAAGAAGATAACATGCAAGAAAAGATATATAACGTAAGCAGATAGATGAAAATTCTAAGAACTATTCAAAAATGCAAAAAATCAAAAACACTAACAGAAATGAAGAATGCCTTTGATATGCTCAATAGAAAATCAGAAACTAGGGAGGAAAGAAACTCTGAGCTTATAATAGAAACATCCAAAACAGAAAACTAAAGAGAAGACTGAAAAAATGACAGAAAGAACAATAAAGACTTGTGGGACAAAAGGTCTAATGTGTAACGGGAATATCAGAAGAAAGAAAGAAAGAGAAGCAATATTTAAAGCCATGACTGAGTATTTCTGAAAATTAATATTACCAAACCACAGATCCAAGAAGCATACAGAGTATCACATACGATAAATGCAAAAACACAAGAACAAAAATAACCTTCATGCCTATATTTACATATATCATTTTCCAACTATTGAAAATAGAAAACCTGAAAGAAGTCAGGGAGGTTCTTACCAAAAGAAGAATAAAAAATAAATAATGCATCTGACTTCTCCTTAGAAACTATGTAAGTAACGAACTGGAGGAAAATAACTAAGTGTTAAGAGAAAAAATAGGTCAAACCTAGAATTTTGCACCCTGAGAAATCAAAGAGAAATAAAGACTTCCTCAGATGAACAAAAACTGAGGAAATCTGTTACCACTAGAAATGTTATCAAACAAAAATTGTTTCAAAAAGAAAAAAGCTCTTCAAAGAAAGGAAAGTATTATCGCCAGAAACTTGGATCTACAGAAAGAAAGTAAAAGCATAGGAGAATAAATAAGTAAAGGTAAAATAAAATTGTATTTTTCTTATTCTTTTTTTAAACAAATTAAATATCTATTTGAAATGTTAAATGATTAAATTTGACTTCTTATGAATTATGTAACTAAAAAGAATATGAACCATGGGACACAACACATTTAAAACATTTTCTGAAGTGACTTTCACAAAACTGTTGTCAACATATTTTTAAATAAATATTTTCATTTAAATTCTGAATTAAAAAAAATAATTCTTAAGGTTTTCAAGATATCTCAGATCTCAGAAAAGTGTAAAAAGCTTAAAATTTATTTTGTAAATTAAGAAAAACCCTGATAAAACAACATAATTAAGAATCAGGGGGACTGGAGCAGTGGCTGGGGCGGTTACGGTGCTTGCCCGGCATGCACAAGTATACAGGTTCAAACCCCAGCACCCACGTACACAACTAAGTATCAGAGCAACAAAAGCCATGTGAAAAACTCAATAAAAATTGATTCTCTTTGTGTGTGTTTGTCTCTCTCTCTCTCTCACCGCCCTTTTCATTTAAAAAAAAAAAAATCAGAAGAGCAGGCCTGATTTTTAATATGTATTCCTTCCAAATTTTCTGTAAAGTTAATACCCACAAGAATCTACTGTTATATTAAAATAGAACATAATAAAATGATTAGTAATCAATATATTACTGCACGAAATTATAGAAATGTATCAAAAAGAAAAAATATATATTTATTTTGAAAATATAGAATAAAATTTTATTTATCCACAGAAGGCATGTCTCTCTCAGTAGATAAATAAAATTGAAGTAACAATAATAACCAAAATAAAAAAATTTCTAGAATGATTATCACTTGAACAAAATCACAAGTTGTGAAGCCAATATTGGAACAATTAATTTTATGTCTCTATCCTTCAAATAAGCCATTGGAAATATGATTTTTAAATACCACTTTTTATTTATTTTTTATTGGTTCTTTTTTTATGTATACAATGACAAGATTATATAATGGCATAATTATGAAAGTATGGACTTTAACTTGTCCTAATTCAGTCTCCAGTTTTTCCACTTCCCCTTCCTTATATCTACCCCCCCCCTTTTTTTTTTTTACACATGTGACATTAAGATATACATTGACATATCTATAGAAGCTTGGATTGTACCCTGGGAATGCAAACTAGTACAGCCACTCTGGAAAGCAGTATGGAGATTTCTCAAAAAACTAGGAATGTATCCATCATTTTATCCAGCTATCCCACTCCTCGGTACATATCCAAAGGACCTAAAATCAGCATGTTACAGTAATACAGCCACATCAATGTTTATAGCAGCACAATTCACAAGAGCTAAGCTATGGAACCAAACAAACTACCCTTCAACTGATGAATGGATGAAGAAAATGTGGCATATACACACAACAGTGTATTACTCAGCCACAAGGAAGAATGACATTATGTCATTTGCCAACAAATGAACGTAACTGGAAGATATCATGCTAAGTGACATAAGCCAGTCTCAAAAAACAAAAGGCTGAAATTTCTGATATATGGAAGCTAACCCAAAATAAAGAAAAGCACAGAGAACAAAGGGGAAGGAAATGGAAGAAGGAAGAATGAAACAGGGAAAGTTGGTGAAAGGAATCAGACTTAATTTTCTCATGTTCATGTATGAACATAAATCTCATCAACATGTATACTGACAACTCACTAAATAAAAAAAAAAAACTATCAGTAAATAACAGACAGACCAGTAGAGTAGAGGGAAGAGAACAGGATGGCAGGGTGGGGGAATACTGGGAGGCTGCATTAGAATAATTTATACGGCACGCTTTTATAAAAATGTCAATGTTTATCTTATTGTCAAGTATATCTAACAAGTACAGGGGGGTGGGTGGAGGAAGGGAGGGGAAGAGGAAATACCGGGAGCTGAGTTACACTCCAAGCTTTTATTTTTCTTATTAACAAATGATCTAATATAAGTTTGTTCAAAATAATAGCAAAAATGTAAGGGAAATTAGCCAAACTCAGAAACTCAAAGGTCAAATATTTTCTCTCATATGTGGAAGCTAGAGTAAAATAAAGCAAAGGGAGAGGGAAGGACAATAGTACATAAAGAACCATTCAAATACAAATTAATAGACAAACTAAAGGAAGTCTAGCAGAGGAAAGAGAAGGGCAGAGGGGAAGAAGAATAGGATGGAATAAAAAATGTCTATTTTGCACCTCTGAGATACTAAATAATTCCAACACAATTGAGAAAAACAGGAAACATTAAAAAAAGTAAACAAATAAAACGGCAATCAGTGAAGAAAGGGACTTGGTGGGGTCTGTACTGGGGAAGGACATTGGACAAATTATATTGTTATATTGTGTGCGTGCATGAATATGCAAGAACAAATCCCATCATTATGTACAACTATCATGCACTAATAAAAACGTGCAAAAATTAATCACAAGAATGTATCTGAAAAAGAATTCTTATATATGCATGAAATGAATAACAGTAATGACACAAGAGACAGAAAGAAGGAATTGGGATTATTTTTCTATTATAAATAACAAATGACATGTGAAGCAGTAGAATATAATTTTAAAAAATGAAACTAGATTAATTACAACAAATAGTTATTTTGAACTTGGAGACAATCATTAAAAGGTTTTCTTAAAAAGTATAACAGCAAAAAGACCCATGATGTTCAGGGATTAGAGAAGAGGAAGAAATGAATAGAAGGAGCACAGATTTTTAGAACAGTGAAACTACCCTCTCTGATACATACTATAATGGTGGAGACCATCATTCCATATTTGTCAAAGCTGATAGAATGTACAATATCAAGAATGAGTACTAATATGAACTATAAATTTAAGGAGATTATGATATATCTATACAGATTCATCAGTTGTAACAAATGTACCACTCTGATGAGGAATGTCCAAAACGGGAGAGGTTGTGCATGTATGGGAGTAGAAAAAGGAGTGTTTTATAAGAACTTTGTATTTCTCAATTTTGCTACTTTCTATTGCTCATTTATCTCTTAATAAATATTTCAGCAAAAGTTTTCTTCTTGAAGTTTTTGTGCTGTTAGCAGAATACCAATAATGTAGTTTTTACAAATGTCTATAAATACGTTTATTTTAAAAGAATACACGAGAAAACTATTTCTTTCCTTAAAAACATCCGGTTTCTACTAATCTTTTTTTGTATTCTCTAACTCCCACTTGAAGTTCATAAATTACAAAACACTGGGAATTTTCATAAAACTCTATGATAGGCAATTTACCAAAATCAAACAAACAAATAAATAAAAACAACAAACACTCCATTGCATAAAATCAATGGTAGCTTATTAGCTCTTGAAAGTTCTATAAACATGATATTTATTGAGAGTTCCATTAGCTGGGTGCAGTAGTGTTCACCTGTAATCCAGCAGCTCAGAGGTGGCTAAAGCAGAAGGGGTTTAAGTTCAAAGCCAGCCTCAGCTACTTAAGGAGACCCTGTCTCAAAATAAAAAGGGCTGTGTATATGGCTCAGTGGGTTAAACACCTCTGGGTCCAATCCCTGGTACCAAAATAAAAAAAAAAAAAGAGATAAAGACCAAATCTGTATTTGCAAATTAATTTCCTACTAAACTCAACATGAACTCTTTTCTCTGGCCAAACTAGCCTACTATTTACCATTTCCTTGTCTATGTGCTTTTCTCCTACTTTTCTCTTGCTTATTTTGAGAATGCATTCCTCTCTGCCTACATACAGCTCCTTATCCCTCAAAGACCCTCCAATGAAAGTCTTCTCTTAGGAAAATATGCAAAGAGCATAAATCATAGAGTTAGGCTGACTTAGATTTTCATCTAAGTTATGCTACTTTCTGACTAACTCGTGTCTCTGAGTTTCCTCATCCATAAAACTTCGCAACAGTCAATTTTTAGATGATTATCTAACTGATAGAATTATTGTTAGAATCAGAATATAAGTCCATGGTATAAAGTAAGAATCAATTAGCCATTATTAAAACCAAACATTAGGGCTGGAGCAGTGGCTCGGCGGTTACGCCACTTGCCCAGCATGCGCAAGTACAAACCCCAGTACCCACGTACACAGCTAGCTAAGTGTCAGAGCAATGAAAGCAAAGTAAAAAACTCAATAAAAATTTATTCTCTCTCTCTCTCTGACCTTCTCTCTTAAAAAAAAAAAAAACTGAACATTAGAACTAGTTTTGTTATTCAAATTCAGCTCACAGTAACTTACTCATATAATTCATTTAGCAATTCACAACCTGGACTCGCTCCATCTCACACTTTTGCCCTAAGTAATTATTTATTTTAATTCTTATTTCTGTCTTATGTTTTATATCTCCAAACAAACTGGAAGCTTCTTAAAATTTTGCACTATCCACATGGTTTAACACTATACTATTTATAAAGGAAGATTCAGTGACGCCTTTGTTGAAATTAGTGTATCCAGAAAATGAGGAATCACATTTTGACGAGGAATCACATTTTGACAATATTAGAGGTGATATCTGCAAACAAACTGGAAGCTTCTTAAAAATTTGCACTATCCACATGGTTTAACACTATACTATTTATAAAAGAAGATTCAGTGACACCTTTGTTGAAATTAGTCTATCCAGAAAATGAGGAATCACATTTTGACAATATTAAAGGTGTATTAATACACTGGAACATCCACTGAAGGGTAAAGAGGTAAAAGGGAAGGAAGAAGCAATCTGGGAGTAGGCATAGAGTATGTATGAGATAATGTGTATACTAATTCTGATAACAGAAAAGCAACAGATAAGATGCTTAAATAATGACCTATGAGAGCTTTCTGAGTAAGATAACATAAAATTTTATAACATTAGAGCCACTCAACAACAGAATAAAGAGGATTCATTTTAATAGGAAGTACCTTTATTAAATCACAGGCACCTAAGCAGAGCTATGGGCAGATATGGTTTTCAATCCACATTACAATATCAGAAAGATAATTGTTATCTAAAATGCTTTGTTGAGAAGAATTATAAGACTGCAAACACATTCTGGTAAGAAAGGGTGCTGTGATCACTACCTGACAGAATACAGAGTATCACAAATATCTCATAATTAGAATGCCCAAACTAGAGGAATAATTTTCAGAAATAATCGTCCCTTGTCAAGAATCTAGATATGAACTAGGTCAAGCCTTTCTAAATTCCATGAGTCTAAGACTCCATGTTTAGTAACCAATATTCTTCAAATATTTGATAAAATTATTTTTCATACATTTAAATTATAGTCCTCAGCTAAGAAACTGAGCTACTGTTTAAGCAACAAAAAAGCACTATAGTTTCTCATCCTATAATTCACTTGAGATCACATTACCCATTTTCAAAATATCTTCTTGTTTTTATTTTTGGCAACAATCTATGACTACCGGACACCATGAAAGAAAAGCACACGAACACTCAAGAGTCAAACTGAGATCTGTGAGAAATACATTGGTAGAATCAGTAAATGGGAAAAGAGCTAAACAGAAACTTCTCAACAGAAGAAATACAAAAGCCAATAAATATATGAAAAAAAGTTCAACATCTCTAGCAATCAGGTAAATGCAAAACCAAGACTTCATTGAGATTTCACTTTACCCCATGCAGAATGGCAAAGATGAAGAATACAAACAACAACAAATGCTGGAGAGGGTGAGGGGGTAAAGAAATCTTTATACATTGTTGGTGGGACAGCAAACTAGTACTGGAAAGCAGTATGGACACTCCTCAAAAAATGAGATATGGAACCACTGTATGAACCAGCTATCCCACTCCTGGGCATTTTCCCAGAAGACATAAATTCAGCATACTACAGCCACACATCTACATCAATGTTTCTAGTACCATAATTCACAATAGCAAAATTACGGAATCAACCCAAATGCCCATCATTGGATGAATGGATGAAGAAACTGTGGTATATATACATATATGTACACCATGGAATTCTACTCAGCTATTAAAAAAAAAAGAAAGAAAGAAATCAATTAATCAATCATGGCCTTTGCTGGTAGATGGATGGAGATGGAGAAAATCATGCTGAGTGAAATTAGCCAAATCCAGAAATTCAAGGGCCAAATGGTTTCCCTCACATATAGAAGCTAGAGTACAAGGTAGGAAAGTGAGAGAACAATAATTTTAGACAACAGACTTATCAAACACATATTACCAATCAAACTGAAGAGAGGGTGGGAGATGGTAAGGGGAGAGGTGGGGAGGGGTGGGGGAGGTAAAGCAGGGATATAGGATGTGTGCATGCATGAAAGTATAACAACAAACTCCTTCAATATGTAAAACTATAATGAAAAGTAAAATTTTGTTTAATAAAAATAAAAATACATTGGTGGAAGCAGTGTTTGCATGGGACAGAATCCATGATTCATGCTTGGTAGGCAACTGCTTGAAAACTGAACAATACTTCTAGCCCAAACAGAATTTTTTTAATCAAAATAGTCTACCTTTATTAATGCCCTACAAGCTCCTTACTAATTAAAACGATTAAAGTTTTTGAAAATCACATCTTAAAAAACAAACAACGAAACTTCCTCTTCCTTCCTTATTCATGTTCATCTCAGAAAACTCAAGAGAAACAGTCATTCCTGCGCTACAGCAGTATTCTCAAGGCATGGTCATTGAATCCGCTGCAGCAGCAGCACCAGTACCACTACCACCAGCAACTACATCAGAGATACCAAGTCCCAGCCCCTTGCAACCTATCAAGTCAGAAATTCTTGAGTTGACCCAACAATCTGGGTTTTAACAAGCCCTCCAAGACTCTGATGCATTCTGAAGTTTGAAAATCAATGTCTTATAAAATGGTCTGGTTTCTAACACAGCAATAACCCTTACCTACTTCTTAGTATCCTTCTCTTTCTCACATTTTGCATAACCTAAAACTTTATCTCATTTGAATGATTAATTCACCAATGACTGTGATGAGTTCCCACTTTTCTTTAAATCATCAAATATATTTCTAAATTTTTTACTTTACACATAAACCATTATAAACTATTTAGGTTCAAAGGGATTTTTAACTTGTATCAATAAGCAAAAGTATAATTCTGTGTAAAAACAATTCTGTACATAGGACTGTTTTTCTTTTCATTCCATCCTAAACAATATACAATATAACACACACTTACTGAAAAAAATTTTAATAAATTATTAACTATCAGTTTATAATGAAATTATTCCATGAACATTAAAAACTACCATTTTCCATGAAAAGAAAAATTTATATCTTTTTATTGTTATATGATCCTTGAAAGTATTTTCTTGAGAATCAAACTGCATGAGTCTTACTTAGCAAAGAGAATTATTATTTAAGGCCTAGAATTTCAGCTATGATTAATATACAAGAACAAACTGAAAGGAAACTACCCAATGCATTCTCCATTTGGAAAGGAAATCATATGTAAATTTAACTGAAGTGTTTTTAGAAGCTTTCTACAGAAATGTTGGCTGTAAGTAGGCACTTTTAGATACCATCCGGATACATTTATGCATAAGCAAGAACATCTGTTCAGTAATGCTGATTAAATGATGACAGCAACAAAGTAAAATAACCAAAACCATCTCAAAATAAACTATTCTGGTTAATAAGCAATGCATTTGAGACCATAATTAATAAATTCGGCAAAAAAAAAAGACGACAGTCTGTGGAAATCACGTGGTATTCACAGCCAGATGCAACAAAGGACTGACTTACCTGTGCACATAATGTAGTTGATGAACTGAGTCAATTGCTATCACCATCTCAGCCAAGTAAAACCGAGCCATATCTTCAGGTAATCTATCTTCAAATTTGCTGAGCAGGGTAAGCAAATCCCCACCAACATAATAATCCATAACCAGGTACTGTGAATGAAAAACAAAATGTCCTCGATAAGTGTGAAGGGTGAAAAATTAATATATTTAATGTATCCTAAGATCAAATAAACCAGATCAAATACTTACCAGTTGGTTAATTAACAAAAAATACATATGATGATCACCAGTAGTCATCATAATGCTTCTCAATTTCATACAGGACTGAAATAAAATTTTTAAAAACTAGGGAAGAGACCAACACAGGATTACCATTTTTTGTTGTTGTTTTTTGCAAAGTAATATCATCATTATCATCATCATCTTTACCTACAGTACACCATAGCTTTGCCAACATTTCATAAGAGACTGAACATTTTAACTCTCCAAACAATGAAAGAAAAGGAAAAAATTCAAAATATAGGACAGTACGTGTGTTGAAAAAAAAAATCATATTACTCTTCATTCTCACTACAATTTCCTTATTTCAAGTTGGCTCAGGGAGAACTTTTCTATAACCAGTTCCAGGCTATGGATTGGAAACCACTGTTATATGGAATGTAATTTCCATCAAGGGTTTCACCTACCATTTGTGATGGAGTACAAATATCAGAATGAATTGTTCTCATGTATGCGTAAACAAAAGCAACTAATTTTAGATATGGACCCTTACTGGGGGTAGGGGGAGGGAAGGTACTCACACCAAAAAAATCAAACAATAAGGAGTATACACCAAAATGTTTACTAGTTTCTCTAGGTTGTTAGATAGCAGATGACATTACAGTTTTTTGTTATATTCTAGATTGCTTTTTAAACATGCATTACATACACATGTGTATTTGCATATTTCACTTGGCATAAAGGCTAGTAAACAGAATGTATATAAACATCAATTATAATGCCTTGACAATTAACTGATTTTATTACAGAATGGAGATATTTCAGGGTTATCAATGAGTTGATATTTTAACTTAAAGAAACTTGAGAAAAATAACTTATTTTTATTACTATACATAAAATTTATTAAGCATAGAAAATGTATGTTAAACTATAAAAACTAATTTCATTTATTTAAAGTCTTAAAAATTAAGAAAACTGTATTTCAAACTTGACCTATAGCTTCCTTGTTTTGTTTCCTAGGTCTAAAGTTTGAAAAACTCTATCCTGACCATTAGAACAAGCTAAGGAAAGTTAACAAAATTTAATTAACATAAACATGTCTCAAGAAATAGGGTCAGATATAGAAAAGATACCCTATCTTTTCCTTTCAAAAGGATTTTTGAGAATAGCAGTAAGCAACAGACTTTTTTAAGGTATAAAACGGAATGTAGGGTCTGGGAAAGTAGCTCAGTAGTACACCACTTGCCTAGCATGCCTAAAGCCCTGGGTTTGATTCCTAGCATCAAATATGCGTGCATGCATGTACACACACACATATATAGTTTAAAATGAAATGTCATGTTTATGCATAAAGTAATAAAACACAACTCATTCCTTTAATGACATTTACTGTGTGCCAATCAGGTCATAATCTGCACCCAATATAGATGAAATACCCAGGGAATAAAGAGATGAGAATCCCCTACATTACAGGCTTTTCTCTCTTGAAAGCGTATTCTATTCTTGTCACACCAGACTTCTAAGAGATCTCAGTACAGTATTCATCAATAAACTGCTAAAAAATTATTTCAACATTTTTTCCATCAATGGTCACCTCTGAAAACTTGGGCTTCCTTAAGTCATCAACTACCTTCTACTATCATCCACATACTGCTCTGCTTCCTCCTAACAAACCCAAAATATCATGAGTCCCCTTCCCTTCCAATCTTCCAATGTATCTTACTGAAATGCTTCTATGGTAAATAAACTTTCCTAAGACAGAACTAAAAATGATGAATATAAAAGTATTCCATTTTTCTTGCCTGCTAAATTGGGTTCTGGCTTTCCCTACTTGTATTTTTTTCCCTACCTTATCCTTGAAAGTAAATTAACCGATACTAAGAATTCAATAAGGAGAAAAACACAAAAATTCTCAAGGGAAAAGTAAATTGAAAATGAACTACAATGCAGTTTTGGTGTTAGGGAGAGAAACATATAATAAATAACTTCACATAGAAACAAAACTCCTTTTCATTGATAACATATACCCATGAATGCAACCAAGATCTGAAATTCATTCTTTAATGCTTTCTCCTTGATTCACTACATTCAATTCAATCATTATGATGTGGTTAAGTCTATTAACTACTAAACCCCTATGGAATTGCTCTACTTCTCTCCCTTACCAACTACCACAATTCACTGATGATTCCTAACTTTTTTGGACAATTTATTGCTACAGGTTAAGGGGTAAAGTGGAGGTAGCTTTCCATAACATATTTTATTATGTAAACCGTTTTCTTGGTGATGGAAAGTAGAATACAGAAAAACGGAGGAATAAATAAGTTCATTCACCAATTCCACAGGTATTTATAAAAGTACCAACATCTCATTTATTCATGGGTATAAAACAATGAATGAGACATATTTCCAGCCTTCGGGGAATTTACAATCTAACAGAGAAAAAAACACAAATAATGGGTAATTTTAGTGTACTACAAATACTTTAACAGGAATAAGCACAGAGGTTGCTATTGGTTGGTTGGTTTGTTTTTTAAGAAAGAGGGGCAGTGACAGAGAGAAAAAGAGAATCAACTTTATTTAGTTTTTCATGTGGCCTTCATTGCTCTGACATTTCATTATGTACACTATTGGTTCTTAAAAGAACCTAATTTATTAATCAGGTTCTTTTATGTAGCTGAATTTATGCTTTGGCCAAGACATAAAGACAGTTTTCTTATAAACAGAGATCAGTCATCCATTCTTTCCCCAATTCAAGTAAGACACCCTCTCATCATACTTCAAGATCCCCAAAATATTCATTTCCTCCTGAGTAGTCTATTTTGCTATTATTTCCTATTACTATGTAAATATCATATTGTTCTGATTAATTTCAGAGTAAAATTGAATATCTGGTAGTAAGATGGAGTAGGGAGGTCCCTAATTGCCCCCTGCAGTTTTCAGATGAAAGCAAGTTGCTTTTGCAAAACTATTTTCATTAATCACCAGGTTCAGGAGCTGCTGACTTTACCCATAAGCTTTCCAGCAACCCCTTGACCTATATATCATTTTCCTGTGACGGAGACAGTGAGTGAGGCTATCTTTGCAACCTGAGAACAGAGGAATCCAATGCATATGTACAGATCTACACATCAAGTCCAAACTCAGGTGTTAAGAGCAAGGAACTGACCAGATATGTACAGAAATCGTAAGATTATGTCCAATAATGGACTGTGTGCTTATACCAGCACACTCTTTTTGTCTATATAAGCTTGGCTTCTCACCTCCTTAGAAAACAATCAAGAAATATCTTGTGCTCTGTCTCCCCTGTGCAATGGTAATGCTAACCTCTTTGTGATTTCTTTCTCAAATTGAGCAAAAGAAGCCTAGATGAGTTATTACCACTAACAGGTAGTAAGAACAAAATAAGCTATACTTTTAAATTTCCTGATTCCTTTCCCAAGTTAAGCAAAACAACCCTACCCTGAATAGTAACAGTAGGAGAGGTTTCTACTCATAAAATATCTTCAAAATAACCCAAAATTTCTGTGCACAGTGATGCATGTCTGTGATCCCAAATACTCAGAAGGCTGAGGCAGGAGGATCTCAAGTTGGAGGCTAGTGAGACTTGTCTGAAAAAAATTTTTTTAAAGAGCTGGGAACATAACTCAGTGATTAAACATTTATTCCCCTACCAAAAACAACAAACAACAAAGACAGCAATAATAATAATCAGAAGAAGAGGAGGAAAGAAGGGGACAGAGAAAAGAAGAGAAAGGGGAGAAGGAAGAAAAAACTCAATATGGCTAAGGTATCTTTAAACAAATTTTAATAAATATATACACTGGTAATACTTCTAAAATAATAATCCTAAAACAAAGAGCTGTTATCACTTAAAAAGAGAACAGACAGGAGCTTGGAAGATGGCGTTCACCCCACCAACAGTGACTCTGAGACACTCCTGAGAATCACCTCACGCTGCAGGAGAGCACTTGGATTCCCACGGTAGGACAAAGCTCCCAGGATGAGGAAACATTACCTCCTGCTACATTTTTAACTCCAAAGGAATAAGGTGGTCCATTAACGAATATAAAGGAGAAGTTTGTGGAGCCCACACAATCTGCCCCACACCCGGGGGGAGGAGAGGAAAAGGAGCAAGTTTCCTAATCAAATACCCTAATCCGGCCAGCTACGAACTCCCTTATCTGACTGCTCTTAATTTACATGATCTTGTATAAAGCTCTGGGAATTAATTGCTCACATCATCAAACTTCACCTGTTTGTGCAAGCAGCAACATACGGTTCACACTGTGAGGTTTCCCTGAGGGCGGGGCAGGATGCTTAGCAAAAAACGGTATTGGGTTCTCAGACACCACGGTCAGAAAACCAGAAACTATCCCCAGAAAACCAGAATCTATCCCCCCAAGATTGGACCGTTTCCCAAGGGGTCTGTATGGTGCTGGGAGTTCCCTCTCCACCTCCAGTCCCTGCCCACGGAGCCAGGGAAGGAGAGAATTCTACACAAGATCTTTAACTTAATCACGGTGGGCAATAATTCTCCACCCCTGCTCACAGTTTACAAGAGCTGATTTTAAAGTCCTTTAACATAAGCACTCACACCAGCATTCGAGAGCAGGGCGGGTCGCTCAGCAGCGACTTGGGGCCTCAGTCCCCACTATTAGAAAGAAAGAAGTTATCACCCCCACCCCAACTGGCCATCAGCCCTGAGCTCTGTATGGAACTGCGAATCCCCTCTCAAGCTAGCAAACCTCTCCGTTGGCGAACTTCTGCCTGCCCCTCTACACGTCCAAATAGGAGGAGTACGTGAACAGAGCTTGCTGCAATAGGGCACATCATTCTAAAGGGGACTGTCTAGTTCAGCCTCTGCAAAAGGGACCTATATCTCTCTATCATGGCAAGGTCTGATATCTCCCTCAGGAAGCTTTGAATATATAGGGCAGTGTGGGCTTCCCCTTAGCATCTGAGCCCCATGCATAGAAAAGGTTAGGTAGGCCCTGACCTCTCCAGGTGGGTGCCCTCTAATGCTTGCAACTGAGAATCACATAAGCACTGGCACAATCTGGACCATCTTTCCTGAGTTTCAGTCAACCCCACAGAGCAGCTCTTGGGACTTCTGAAGATCATAAGTCACACAGAGTGGGTCACCAGTGATCCTGAGAAAGCCAGTTTCAAGCAGCCCACTCTTCTTGGTAAGTCACAGACCCACACAACTACGCTAGGATCAACTAGATTGCTTACAGCTTGAGCCCCAGGCCCAAGAAATTCTAGAGTGTGGACAAGCAGAAAGTAATCATTTCAGGATTACAGCCCTGGGGGAGCTGAAATCTATCCTTGTAAGAAGTGCGAGAAGGCAGGATCTTATACACCTTTGCAACAGAAAATTTTGAGGAGATCCTCTAAGAAAAACCAGGTCACCGGACTTGACCAAACTGCTTCTCCCCCAACAAGCTCAACTGCGAAGCATCCCCAGCTAGATGATAGATTTGAACACATCCCCATGATACATACTCCCTGACCTAGGGGGCAGAAAGACTGAGAACTTTACCAGCTAGCTTTGTGTTTTGTTTGCTTCTTGGTGTTTTTTTTTTTTTTTAAACCAGGATCCGGCTGGAATATAATATTTTTAAATTTTTAACATTACTGTGGGGTTTTTTTCCTTTCTTGCTTTATGATTGATACTGAATTTGGTGTTGGTGAATGTAAATATTTATCCATGTGCATGTATTGGTGATTGTCTCCTACTTTCTCTATCTCTTCTTGAACCCTACTGCTATCTCTATAACATTGGATTCCAATCAGGAAAACATTTCATGATAGCAAAACAGCCTCACCTCTGGTGAGTGAAGAGAACCACACCACATACTAACTTTCCCTCCCCTGTACTCTGGTAATCCCTAAATATAAGAATTTTTCTCTCATCCTCACCGAAAGTCTTTACCCTACCCACACCCCATTTCTATGTTTTCCATATTCCTAATAGAATAAAGTACTCCCCCCGAATCCCTTGTTCCTCTTTACTCTAAGGCAGGTGTGCTTTTATACCTCCCCAATTCACCTCTTTGACTTCCTAGTCATACCTTCTCCCCACTTTTAGAGAGACCCTGCTATCTGAAGAAACAGACATGGTTCAAAACAGGTACTTGTTTGCTATCATAATATATTATAAGAGCTCTCTCAAAGAAAACTGCTACTATTGCTGCTAGTCATTAGCACACCTGTTTCAGTTGAAACAGACTAGTATTTGCACATATAGCCTCTCAAGTTCTCACAGAACGGTCTGGCATCTTTAGGTCTGTAATGACCAAATAACTACACATCATAACCAAGAAAAGCCATAAGAAGCTCCAATTACTCCACCAAGTACAAGACAAACTCTCTGGCTCAGAAAATGAGGAAAAGGGGAAATAACTCCCCTCCTAAACTCCACAGCTCCCCACCCAAGGATCCCACAGCTGGGGCCCTAGATGAAAACCAAAGACATTGTATCAACATTATGATTAGTAATTCAATCAACGAGTTGACAGATGAAATAAGGAAAGAGATCAGTGAACAATTTCAAGAGATGAAACACAACTTCTACAGGGAAATAAGGGAACAATTCCATGAGATGAAAGATCAGCTGCACAAAGAAATAGACATTCTGAAAAGAGATGTAGCAGAGCTATCAGGATTGAAAAACACGATTAACCAATTCAAATCTTCACTGGAAGATACCAACACCAGAGTAGACTCCACTAAAAATAGAACGTCAGCTCTTGAAGAACGAGTATCGGAAAATGAAGATCGGCTAAACAATGTAGAATTCAAAGAAGATAAACAGGATAAACAGCTTATATTACAAAATCA
>PVKS010025702.1:15727-29631 GCA_004027875.1 Aplodontia rufa | reverse complement strand
AAAGGGGGCAGGTCATGAACTGGCATCAGCCTTGGCTTGCTTTGTCAAAATATCCATGTGTTCACAAGTAGGTGGCAATGATTCCCTCCTATGTGTTGAACGATTAAAAAAAAAAAAGAATCAAGACCTTTGTTGGTAAATGGATGGTAATGGAGAAAATAATCCTTAGTAAAATTAGCCAAACCCTAAAAGTCAAGGGCCAAATGTTTCCTCTCATATGTGGAAGCTAGAGTTCAGAATCAGAAAGAGTAAGAGAACAATAAGTTTAGATGACAAACTAATCAAACATGGATTACCAATTGAACCAGGGGAACCTCATAGCAGACTAAGGATCAGCAGGGGTTGGGGCCTGGAGAAGCAGAGGGGGCTGGAGGGATGGGGAGAGAGTAGGAAGTGTAAATGGGGGATAATATAATAAGTGCATGTATGAAAACATAACAATAAACCCCTTCAAAATACAAACTATTAATGAAAAATAAAATCTTTTTTAAAAAGATAAAATCCCATAATTAAATTTCCCCAAATTAGTTCCATTTAAGCACATTCTATTTCAACCAAATTTGATTTTTTTTTGACATTATGGGAAATGTTCAGTGAATCCTCAACATGTAAGCTCATAAGCCTGATCACTACACATAAAGAATTTTGCTCTTGAGATGGGATCAATTGACTGAGACTATTATATATAGTCCTTCAGCAAAGTATGTCAAGATATCTACTTTTCTAAAATTCAGTACCCATCTACCAGCTAGATCTACAGATTCCTCCTTTAAATCTCTTTGCATAGAAACATGCTGGCTTATTTTTCATTTTGATTTTATGTTTATAAATAGGAAAGGACTTGTTTATCAACATGCCAAATAACAGAAGCAGTGTTACAGAAGCTTACAGAATCAGTATTTCTATCAGGGAAAAGTCATAAAGAGTTTTTAACAGGGCTTCTTTGCTCCCATCCCCTGGATCCCAACCACCATCTTCCACACACATTCATGCAAACATACTTACAGATGAATCCCAGACTGTGTCTGCCAGAGTTCTGCCAGAGATAGCAGTAAGTTTTATTTACATTAGTATTTCTCAGTGTACATAATAACACAATATAGGATTTCACTGTAAAGTCCTTGACACTCAATAAACATTTACTGTGTAATACCACTTAGTAACACATATTAAGCATGACAATAATGACAATGATTTTTGTATTTTTCCTAAATTTACTTGGAAAGGTAGAATAACTCATGCCTATTATCAAAATGAAATACATAAAAGCATAAAACAAAAGTAACTGATTTTTAGGGCAATACAATATTTTACAAGGAGATTCCAGATGAGAAAATCTTCAGATGATTTTTCCAGCACATTGTAGCCAAATTTTATAAAGGATTAATCACTTGAAAGAATATGACGAGTAAACTTAATTAACATCAACAAAGTTTAGCATAATGACTGCCATGGATCAGGCACTCTCAGCTTTGATGGTGATACAAAAGAGGAGTGTGTCTGTAATTGAGAATCTCACAATGCAGCAGGAGAGTCAGACTCTGTGATAAATGGTATAATAAGCAGATACACAAATTGCTTTGGGAAGCACAGCTAAATAAACCCATAAACACAGCTGTTTCACTGTTTCATTTAGCACGAGAATTTGTATTATTAGTGGTTCTCTTTCAGAAATAAACACACATTGTGTTGTGTTCCACTAAATATTTATCTGAAATGGGGACTTCAGTTCAAGAATAACAGCCTTCTCCTAATTTCCACTGCTTTATCCTCCAATCCCTGTCTTCTACCAGTACTAGTGAAAAAAAAAAATAAGATACTCAAATATAAAACAGAAGTATTTCTGTCTATGACTTTTATGGACTTTATAAGAAGCATACCATGATTGATTGGTAATATTGAGCAGTAAGGAGGGTCGTTTTACATGTTAAGGCCACACACTGTGGTAACAAACATCTGAGATTTATGGGAAGATTTCCAGCTTAAAAAGGAAGAAATATGTTTACAGAGAACAATATGCAAATATGGCAATAATTACTAACATTTATGGAAATTACTACAGATTAAAAATGTTAAGGAATATATCTCACAAGAGCAGCATAAAGCATTTAAGTCATTAGGTACCATTTAGGGAAAACTAATTAAGAAAAATACTGTGTGATAATACATTACATCA
This sequence comes from Aplodontia rufa, assembly GCA_004027875.1. Lineage (NCBI taxonomy): Eukaryota > Metazoa > Chordata > Mammalia > Rodentia > Aplodontiidae > Aplodontia > Aplodontia rufa. Next base: position 27,455 of record PVKS010025702.1, on the reverse strand, counting down.
AAATAATAGAATATCATCAGAATTTATCTTGCTTTGAATAGATGTCGTTTGTATTAGCCAGAGTTAACTAAACTGACTTATTGGAGAGGTAGAAGCAAAAGGCAATCCTACCTAAAGGCTATCCTAATCACGATGACTAGAAGTGTAGTGATCAATTATTGGTCATTAAAATCAGTATTGATTCAATAAATAGTTACTAAGGATCATCTACTTAGTGGTTGATAGGCAGCTATTAGAGGTTGAGGTTTGTGAAATAAAATAAAGTTCCTGCTGTCATGGAGCATATATCCTAGTGGCAAGAGACAAACAGATTATATGTTATTGAGAAATAAAAGCATAAAACCAGGATGGAAAGCCACTGTCAGAGAGTGGAATGGGGCCCCTATTTTGGTAGGAGATGGTCATAATTTAGATCATTTGAGAGCAGAGAAAGTGCAGTCCAAATCTGGAATGATATTTAAGGTAGATTGAATTAGATAGTATAAATGAATGTTAGTGAAAAGGAGAAAAGGAGAAAAATCAAGGACAATGCTCACACATTATACTAAGCTAACAGGAGAATGGAATTTTCCTTTACTTTGAAATTATAAACTCGGGCTGGAGATTTAGCTCAGTGTCAGAGCTCTTGTCTAGCACGAGTTCGGTCCTCAACCCTGAAAAAAAAAAAAAAGAAAGAAAGTATAAACTCTGGGGCTGGAGCAGTGGCTGGAGCCGCGGCTCTGTGGTTATGGCATTTACTTGGCATGCATGAGCACATGGGCTGAAACCTCAACACCACATATACAACCAGGTGTTGGAGCAACAAAAGGCACATAAAAAAGAAACTAAATAAAATTGATTCTCTTTTAAAAAATATAAACTCTAGAGGATGAGTGAATGAGAAGTTTGAGATTAGTTTTATTGCTTGTGAGATACCTGTTAGAAATTCAAGAGAAGACTTTGATTATGCATTTGGATAGACCAGACTGCAGTTCAAACTAGATGTAAATTGGGGGGAATGCTAGGTGTATACAGCTGGGAAACTGCATAGAATCATTAAGGGAATAAGACAGAGAAAGTACTAAGAACTGAAACTTGATTTAGAGATCTGAGCAATGAAGAACAATTACTTGGTGGGAGTAGGATAGGAAAGTCCTCCCCGTGGGAAAAATGTCCACCAGAGAATGAGTCAATGCTAACTCCCTGCCCAGCCAACACTGGATTACTCTGTGGATGTCTTGTAAGGATTTGCCTTCTCTTTCTCCTCATTTTTCTTCTTCTCCTCCTTCCTTTCCAAGTTGCCAGAACTGAAAGGGTCACAGACAGGAGTTAGGAGGATGCCGAATAGGAATAAAAAGACCACAGGGCTGGCTAGGGAGCTTAGTGTCTACGATGCTTGCCTGGCATGCACTAGGACATGGGTTCAAATATTGTCCACTAGTAGAGACTAACAGACTCTTAAGAAACTCTTTTATTAAGGAAAGGAAAACTGATCCAAAAATATCATTAATTAGTAATTTAATGAAAAACATCAAATAAGGAACTTTGTTAATTGTTAACTAAAGCTTTGTATTTGTCAGTATTCTACCTAGAAACAAAACCAATAAACAGATAGAAATTTATTATGAGAGGTTGATTTTCATTATGGAGGCTGAATACTCCTATGATCTTGCTGTCTACAAGCTAGAGGCCCAGGAAAGCTGGCAGGATAGGTCAGAAAGCTGAGAGTCCAGCTTTGGTCCAAAGCCAAAGACCTTCTGGCCAGGAGCCCCAATGTCCAGGGGCAGGAGAAGATGATGGTTAAAGCTAAAGCAGAGAGCAGAGTCTCCTTCTTTTTCCTTTTTGTTCTACTCAGGCCCTCAGTGGATTAGATAATACCTGTTCATATTGTTGAGGACAGATCTTCTTTACTTAGTGCCAATATTCAAATGCTAATCTCTTGTGTAAACAACTCACACACAAAAAGACAATATATGAACAGTGAAAGGGTATCTCATAGCCCAGTCAAGTTGGCACATAAAATTGAACATCACAAATTTGTTTTTAGTACACTCACTAAATCCTTTTCTAAAATTTTTTGTTTATCAGTTCCCTAGTTTCTATTCAAAATCTATTTTTAATATGAAGTCATTTACTCCAAAATAGCTCCTAAGCTATCTATTACATATTAAACTCTAGTTGACCGGTTCACCACATTTTAAGTGTCTGTCAATGTATGGAAGGATAAAGAAAATGTGATCTCTCTCTCTCTCTCTCTCTCTATATATATATATATATACACATATATATCATAAAGTTTTATTCAGACATAAAAAGAATGATAATATGTTCTTTATTAATAAATGTATGGAACTTAAGGATATCGTGCTAAGTGAAATAAGTCAAACTCATAAAGTCAAGGACCATTTTCGCTCATATTTGGGAGCTAGAGACAGAGGCAGAAAGAAAGAGCAAGAGAAAGATAATAGTTGAGGAAATCTCATGAAAATTGAAAGGAAATCAATACAGTAGAGGAAGGAACATGGGGAAAGGGGAGGAAGATGGAAAAGGAAAGGGGAGAAACTGGTGAATGAAATCGACCAAATTACACTGTTGGATCATGTGTGCATGTAAGAACGTGTAACAATGAATCTTACTATTACACACAGCTATATTTCTAGGTAAAAATACGTTATCCATAAAGGTTATTGCTCTTGGCACCACTCCACATTAGAATCATCCAAATAACTTTTAAAATACCTATGTTAGATACATTGAATTAAAAGATTTCTTGATTTTGTCAGCTATCTAGTTTTGTATGAAGAAACATTTCAAACTTTGAGGGTTTAAAACTACCTCTATTGATTTTCTCATGTTCTTTATTTTGGCTGAATCTTAGCTGGGTCTATATTAGGCTGGAAAGCTAAGTTTCACAAAGCCATAAGGTTGCTGGAGAGACATTTTTCCTATATAGGAGCAAATGGCAGATAAGGAATCTAAGAACAGGGAAAATAGTATAGAGATCTTTAAACTGGAGACTGAAACAGAAAGACTCAAGATATTCAATGTAACTGCCAGATTGGCTACTGGAATTAAAATTTAGAGTGCAACACATAATTTAAACTAATTATAGGGCTATATAGTATTATGGGAACTTGAATTTCTAGTTTTCCCAAATTATCAAATAGGTTGTTTCTCTCCTCATAAAAGAGGAAATTCACATGCAAAACTATAAGTATAAAATATGAATGTTTTAATTTTAACATGATTGATATTTCCAAGGTTATAGAAAATTATGATTATGAAATATTAATTGCAAAGTGTTAGAGCATTCCAATTCTAGAAAAATTCAGAAAATTGCAAACATTTGTAAACCATGGTATTTTGATTTTAAAAATTCCCCAATTTAAATCTGTATTTTTTTCCTCATTTAAATATCATAACTAAATAATTTGTTTCTGGAATTTATTACTTTACCAAAATGTTTTGTGGTTTGGTGAATTAGGTTTGCAAGAAATGAAAAACAATTACATGACTGCAATTTTATAAGTGTAGAATTTCAATAATGTTGAACAGAGAATCTTTCTAGGAGAAACAAGTTATAGTTATTTTGAAGTATTATTATGTTATGCTTCTAGGAGCTATCAAACTCCTTATGTGAAGAATGTCATACTGGTTGATCATTATTATCTTCCATCAGATACATTTTTGTAATATTTCTTGGATGACTAGAACAATTGATAAATCCCAGTAATTTTGATTTAGTTTCTTCTTCTTTGTAATTTTCATTACAGAATCCACAGACAACGATGACATACATCCATGCACATCTCCTACACATGTAATAAAAAAAAGTTCAGGCTGAATTTGTTCTTCCATTTACTCTCCCAAAGAATTACAGGTACACACAAAATGGCTATTACTCTGTGTGTTATATGTGTGTCCAAGTACTTTATGGGTTCTCCACAATTGTACAGTAGCTTAATGGATCATTTACTCTAAACATCAAAATCTCTAGAAAAAAATATTAATTACTAAAATTGCAGAAAATAATTACAGTGTTTTAATGTGACAGCTTTTACTAGATCTCAAAGGAAATAAAGGGTGCTGTCATAATTTCTTTATATTTTCTTGGGGAAAAGTTGCAAATTGCATTTTATCAAGAAAATCTAAAAATTATGCCTCTCTATTCAAGGCATTTTAATTATGGAGACTGCTGGTTCATGAGGTTCCTCAATCCCAAAGTACCTAAGCTAAAATTCTTCCATTGAGCAAAATTTATGTCAGCTTCAACAGACAATTGATATGATACTATGCTTAGTTCCAATTTTCTGAATAAAAAGATAATGCTATTTTAGAATTTTCTGTTCATATACATATGAGGTTTTGTGTTTTTGAGACTATGTTGACATCCATAAAATTAGAAATGAATGAGAAATCTATGTTGAAAGGAAAGGAAAGGAAAAATAAGTTTTCCAAGCAGAAAAGTTTTCTGACAAAGTAATACTGCCATACTAGATTATATTATAAAGTTTATACACATTGATTGCTACAGTTTTGACAATGTTTCCCCCTCATCTGCATCCTGTATGGCAATATACTTCTAATAAAGGTGGGAAAAAAAAGAACTGTATTGAGCTATCTTATTTAGTAGACAGTTTTAATACTGGATATATTTCAAGATCCATCAGTACTATTTTGCATTTTCAAACTGGAGGGATTATACAGCATAAAATTACAGAGAACAATGATGCTGAAGAACAGTGATGAGAACATAAAACTAGATAATAAAAGAAAACAGTTTCTATAACTGAAGAGATACAAATCAATACATGACTCTCCTGACTATTCTTACTCTTCTTGCAATCAAGGACATAGGGTAGGTTTCAAAGAAATGTTTATTGGTTTGTAACAATCAATCATTTGGATTTTAAAATACAGTTGATCACTGTGACAAGTTTTGTTAGATGATTGTGTCTGATATTTTCGCAGCAGGCTTACTTACAAAGGAAGGTGGAACATATTTTTAAGAAACAGTTGATGAAACTATAGTCCTATATTTATCAAACACAAAAATTTCAGGGGAATTTAGAACCTTCATAAAATATATTGTGGAGAAAAAATATAAAAGAAATTAGTATTATAAATGCAATTTGTCAAATGGTTACTCTATGTTGTAGAGACAGCAGGATTTAAAATCATCACAGTATTTAGAAATTCTAAAATGTAATCATTAATTTATTTTTGAAGAGGCACCTATAGTTAAAAAAGAGAGAAAAGAGAGAACTTAATGAGGAGAAAAATGTATTTTACATATATATTGAGTCAATGTTCAATTGCATTTTTGTATCCAATTAAAGGTTTGACCATATCTAATACCTTTACCCTTGAAGATTTTAGCCCTCTTTTACATTGACTAGGGGATGACTTTGTGCGTAGCTTAGCCAGCAGAACGTACTAGTCTGCTAGAGTGAAAGGTATGTTGGGCTAATTTTGACTTTGAATGCTTCCATTTCCTCTTAAAGCTCTGGATCTACCATGAGAACAAGTCCAGGGCTAAACAGCTGGAAAAACAACAACAAACAAACAAAAACTCAGACAAGAGACAAATCATCTCAACTGAGTCGTTCTCTATCAGCTGTCTACCAGTTGACTTGCAAGCTGACCACAGAAGCAAGCAAATCCCGTCAACATCATTCACACTGTTGAAATTCACAATTCAGATCCAATCAATGGTTAACATTTTCATAAAAGGTTATAATATATTGTTATTATATTTTAGTGATGCTGGGAATTGAATCCAGGATGTCTACCACTGAGTTACATCATCTCCTTCTTAAAATTTATTATTATTATTATTATTTTATTTTGAGACTGGATCTTGCTAAATTGCTGAGGCTGGCCTTGAACTTGTAGTCCTGCTGCCTTGGCCTTTGAGTCTTATAGACTACATACATGCACCACCTAGTCCAGCTAACTGGTTGTTATTTTAAGTCCTTAAGTTTGGGGGTACTTTATGACATGACAATATTGTAATGAAAGGTAACGTACAGTAACTATGTACTTTCTCATCAAATTCAGCACTTTTAAAAATGAAGTGCACCACTTTTGATAATTATGTTGGGAAAATAGGTGACAATTGGCACTGCCGAAGCACAATCAGGCACTTAGTCAATATGATACAAACTGAATATTTTCCACATGATGTTTATGTTTTGTTTTGGGGAATAAGGAATGTAAAGAAATTAGAAAAAGTATAGCAAATGTTTCACCATGTTTAATAATATGTGCTTTCAACTTTCATCTGTGAATAATAGAAACACAACTCAAAACGACTTACAAAATGAGAAACACGTATAATCTCATGTAAAGACAGAATTGATTGGTTTAGTGGTTCAATTTAGCATCGCTTTTCCTATTTGTCCTTTTATTGTCTACTGGAATTTTTCTTTTCCTTTTCCAAGATGGAATTAATTGCAACATCATGAAAATGTATGAGATTATTATAAGTGAGGAGTTAGAGTGTTTATCATGAGAGTGTTCAGTTTTATTTTTATGGAAACATGGAAATATGCTTCCTCAACGAAAGGAATGGAAATTATTTCAGTGAGCAACATTTCAGCATTCAAATAGAAAGTTAGAAAAATCCATTTTTCTCCAACCTTAAATTTGATCTGATTTCTCAGTCTTTATGATGCAGTTCTTTGTAAACACTGTAATATTTTCTCTTTCTGAAAAGGCAAGGCCAGGATAAAGAATCTTTCTGCAATTCTTTTAGTATCAACCTTAGAATAACTTTCTCTGAATTCACACTGCCTTAAAATGTGATTTCAAGATCTTTATTTTCAAGTAGAGTGGATTTCAAGGCTTTCAAACTTGAATGTATCATGATTATACTTGGTTCCTTAACAAAACTGCAAAAAAAAAAAAAATACACCTCTGTTCCTTATAAAGCACAGTATAGAAACGGAGTAGGCTGATTATAGTTTCACATACAGTTTGATTTTCCCTGTGAGAGATGAATAGCTGTTTTGTTTTCAGAGCATCACAAAGTAATAGGAAATTTCCATAGAATAATAAACAGAACCTAGGTTAGCTCCCAGCAGCCTCTGAATGATCAGCCAGATCAAAGGAGCACTGAATGTCATGCAAAGTAAACGTAATGTTAACTCTCTGCAGTTGAAATGAAAATATTTCACCTACTAACACATTTCAAAATGATTTTTTAAAGAGATGCCTTGCCTTGGTTGATGATATTTTATTCACTGTGCATTACGGAAATTGTTCTTTATTGACAGGATTTTCTGTTAGTATTTCCTCTCAGGTTTAATCTTCGGCTAAAAGAGCATGCTTGAATTTACATTTTAAATGAGTTTCTATTGAAGCTTAAGTGACTCGTGCAATCTAAAAAATATTCTACTGATGACAGAGGAGTGTTTCGAAATTCTCACTTTCTGATGGAATATGCGTGATTGGGAAGTAGTTGAATATATTTAATTTCTAGTGTTGCATTTCAATTAAGGTTTTGGACTCTGAGGTACTTAGATTTGAGCTTTCTCTGTGATCTTACAAAGCTTACACCTATTGAACATAAAAACATAATAATTGACCCTGTCTCATAGGATTATTGTGAAAATTAAGCAAAGACAGCTCAATGAAAACTCCTTATGTAGAATCAAACACACATTGAAAAGCTAATAAATGGTAATTGCCGTTACTGAGAGTTAATCTATAAGATAGTGAAAATAACCTTGGCCAAGAAATGCTGAGGTCTAGTCACTCTGTGACCTTGCATAAAACACATAAACTCTTGCTGAACCCATTGTAATAGTCACAAAATAAAAGTTTTCATTAATAGTCTGCATATATACATGATTATGATAAGTGGGCAATATTATCTACAGTGTAATACTTTTTATTATTTCATGTTAAATGAAAATTTCCTTTAAAAACATGAGTTGGGGGGTTGGAGCAGTGACTCAGTGGTTACACTGCTTGCCTTTCAAGCATGAGGATGTGAGTTCAAACCCCAGCACCACGTACACAACGAAGTGTCTGAGGAATGAAAGTCACATGAAAAACTAAATAAAGATTGATTCTCTCTCTCCCTCTTTCTCTGTCCTCTCTTGCTTAAAAACAAAACAAAACAAAACAAAACAAAACAAAACATGAGTTAGCTGAAAATTTCTACATAGGTCTATATTTGAAATAAGTAGAGTCTTAGATCAAATATATGGCAACTGCACATTCCATTTGCATGCATACAAACATCCCATGATTTGGCTTTTTTATAATATGCTTTTCAATACTGTATTACATCATTCTTAATAGCTATCAATCATGTGTTTATAACAGTTCACTTCTCAAAACACTCACTATGAGAGTCATATTTTTTTTTGTCCCTTTGGAAAATGTTGGATATAAAAATTTAGCATAGAAAATGAATGAAATTGGATATACACCTCAAGTGAGCTATTTTGTTCACCATACCTCTAAGGAACAACTTGCTATAGATTTATAATCCATCTTTAAAATTGATGAATCTTATGGATGGAATGGAAATGAAATATTCAGGCACTCAAACTTTAACATGACTTAAATATTGAAGTAGAATTTAGAAGGCTAGCTTGGAGGTAATAGGGAAAAATAGGAAGAACAAAAAGAAAGAATTGGTTCTCTATTTGCATTGCTGCAAAGAAGCTTAAGCTTTTACATACAGGATCAAAATATATAACACTGACATATCAACAGCTATTTACTCTCAGTATTTCTAGAAATGCAACAGGACAATTCTGCTGCATTATTCCTTTTTGTGTGCACCCAAATGTTAAAGTGTGTGTGTGTGTGTGTGTGTGTGTGTGTGTGTGTGAGTGTGTGTGTGTAAATTTAAGAGGTGGTTGGCAGTTCATTTATCTCCATGGAGATTAATAGTATGTGGTTTGCACAATGTTTTTAAAGTAAGAAAAGGTGCCAGGTTCAAAGGTACTTAATTATATAGAGAATGAGCCAATTTAGTCCTAAACTGCAAATATTTAGGGGATAAGATCTATAGAAAGTAAAAACAGTATTATAAGAAAGAATATTGCAATGCAATGAATAAGTGTATCCCTTGAAAGTTTATATGTTGAAATCTTAATTCTCAAAGTGATGGTTTTGGGAAGTGCCTCTGGAAGTGAACACGGTTAAGAGGGTGGACTCTTCTCCTGATGAATGCTAATGACTATGAAAGGGATCCCAGAGAGCTTCTTTCATCTTGGGAAGATATCACAAAAAAGTGGAAGTCTGCCACCCAGTAGAGGGTCCTCACCAGAACATTCACCGTATTGGTACCCTAATCTTACATTTTCAACCTTCAGAACTGGGAGAAATCTCTGTTGTTTATAAAGCACTCAACCTACAGTACGTTGTTAAAGCAATCCAAACTAAGACTCATACCTACATTTCAAAAAAAAGGGTATTCAAAATGACATTTCACTGAGTTTCAAAAATGGCTTCTATTTTCCAGTAATAATTGTGTTGGGAGGCAATTCTCCCACAGTGTTCCCACACATTACATAACAGTTTTGTCCTGGATGATCATTTCTAGGTTGCAGAGTAAATATCCTAGGAGAATACAGATAATACTTCCTGTAGGATACTGGGAAAATTTGCTTTCTGACCAGAATAATACAATGTCTTCCTTGGGGACGAAGGTTGTACAAGTTTGCTTACAGTCTCTGTAAGACTGTAGAAATCTTAAACTGAGGGTTGTACACCTGTGACCTTCTGGACTATTCCATGTGACTTCCATGAGACTAGAGGAAGAAAAGTTATTGATGCAGATGTGAAACTCAGGCCACCTTGTGTGTCATGAGCAGTAAAGGTCGTTGTTTGTGTCCAGAGGTTGGTGGCCTTTTGCAATCATCTGTGAAGCTGTGGTACGGTGTTTGTTACCTTAAAAGTAGGGTAAAATCACAGACCTTTAATCATTTTGACAGACTTATAGATCACTGTGCTAAATGCTTCAGGGAGAAAAATACAAAGAGACAATGTGGACCATGCTCTAAAGGTTCTTGACAGAAGACCATTTGTCAATATTTTTCAAAATGCAAAATATTGCTGTTAAACTTAAAAACAACCTAATAGTACAGATATACTGACATATCTGTATTTATATTCTTCAAAGTTTTAGGAGTAAAATCAAATTTTTCAAAAGAACAACATCCAATTATTTTAATTAGGCAGTGGATTAGGAAGACATATAAAATGTGGAAACAATTTGACACATTAGGATAAGAAATCTCTGAAGAAAATGTTTCAGAATTTGTTTTTTAAAGAGAGAATCAATTTTTATTTAGTTTTTTATGTGGCTTTCATTGCTCCAACACTTTTTTGTGTATGTGGTGCTGGGTTTTGAACTCGCATCATCATGCATGCCAAGCAAGCACCATAACCACTGAGCCACCGCTCCAGCCCCAATATACACTGATCTTTATTCTTTGAGGACTCACCCCCATAGATCTGATCATATGCCTCTTCCCAAGATTTTCTTTTTTTGGAACCAGGAATTGAACTTAGGGGTATAACCACTGAGCCACTTCCCTATCCATATATATATATATATATATATATATATATATATATATATATTTTATTTTTGAACAACCTTACAAGATTTTAACAAAATAATATAAAATGTGTATATATTTTGGATATTGCAATTACCCCCAGGAGTGCCCCCCCAATTACCCTCCCTTATCCCACCCTTCCCCTTCCCACTGTATCTCTAAAAAAAGTATTAGGTTGTAAAGCATTACATCTTATCTGGATTTAACACATGCTAATAGACCAACTTACTCATTGTCCAGGGTCTAGTCCCCACCTCCACAGATGAGTGGAGACAATCGACCCTTAGATCTCTGGGTTAAGCTGATTTTACTCATCATGATCTCTTCCATAGCCATCCATTTACCTTCAAAGGCTGCAATATCATTCTTTCTAATTGCTGTGTAATATTCCATGGTATAAATGTACCACAGTTTTTGGATCCATTCTTCCAGTGAGGGACATCTGGGTTGTTTCCATAGCCTAGCAATAGTAAATTGTGCTGCTATGAACATAGATGTTGCTGTGTCACTATAATGTGCTGATTCTAAGTCCCTTGGAAAGATACCCAGGAGTGGAATAGCTGGGTCGTATGGTGGAGTCATCCCTAGTTTTTTAAGGATTCTCCATACTGCTTTCCAGAGGGGCTGTACCAGTCTGCAGCTCCACCAACAGTGTGTTAGTGGGCCTATCTATCCACAGCCCCTCCAGCAACTATTATTGTTTATTTTCTTCATCTTTGCCATTCTGACTGGTGTAAGGTGATATCTTAATGTGGTTTTCATTTGCATTTCTCTGATTACTAGTGATTTAGAGCACTTTCTCATGTATTCATTGGCTTGATCAATGTCCTCTGGTGAGAAGTCTCTATTTAGCTCTTTGGCCCGTTTATCAATTGGGCTGTTGGTGTTTTTGTAGTTGACATTTTTGAAGATTTTATAGATTCTGGATATGAGACCCTTGTCTGAGGAATCATAGTCCATGATACTCTCCATTTCCATAGGAAACCTCTTGACTCTTTTGATTGTTTCCTTGGCAGTACAAAAGCTTTTTAGCTTTATGGCATCCCATTCACTGATTTTTGACTTTACTTCCTTCACTTTTGGAGACCTGTTGAGAAAGTCTTTGCCTACTCCCAAATGTTGAAGTGTTGGACCAATTTTGTCTTCTATCAGTTGCAACGTAG
>PVKS010025702.1:0-15627 GCA_004027875.1 Aplodontia rufa | reverse complement strand
GTTAATCCATTTTGATTTGATTCTTGTGCAAGGAGAAAGATATGGGTCTAATTTCAACTTTCTGCAGGTGGATGACCAGTTTGTCCAGCACCATTTGTTGAAGAGGCTGTCACTTCTCCATGTAATATTTTGTCCCCCTTTGTCAAAAATCAGATGTTTAAAGATTTGAGGGTTTGTTTTAGGGTCTTCTATTCTATTCCATTGGTCTTCTTTCCTGTTCATACCAGTACCATGCTGTCTTTGTTACTATAGCTCTACAGAATAATTTTAGATCTGGTATGGCAAAACCACCTGTTTTATCTTTCTTGCTTAGTAGTGTTTTGGCAATTCTAGATTTCTTATTTTTCCAAATGAAGTTGAGAATTGCTTTTTTTATGTCTTTAAAGAACGACATAGGTATCTTTATAAGGATAGCATTAAATCTATATAAAGCTTTTGGTAGAATGGCCATTTTTATTATATTAATTCTGCCTATCCAAGAGCATGGGGCATCTTTCCATCTTCTTAGGTCATCTTGGATTTCATTCTTCAATGTTCGATAGTTTTCATTGAAGAGATCTTTGATTTCCCTTGTTAGGTTAATTCCCAAGTATTTTATTTTTTTCATAGCTATTTTGAAAGGAACTGAATTCCTGACTTCTTCTTCAGTCCTATTATTATTGGTGTATAGGAAAGCTATTCATTTATGCGTGTTGATCTTGTATCCTGCCACTTTGCTAAATCTAGTGGAACAAAATCCTAGAAACACTTGGCTTTAGATTGTATGAAGTTGTACTCTCCTCCTGTCCTTGAAGTCCTCAGAAATTAGGCATTTTGCCCTAATTTCTAGACCAGAAAACTGTCATTTATCCTTCACTTGATTTTTAAAATTTTATATAGAGACACAAGATTTGAAAATAAGCATCTCTACTTCATTGAATCTATTTTTACACAATCAAATCTTTGATCAAGAAACTCGGTACTGGTTACATACAAAATATATTTTCCATTTAACTTGCTACCTTATCAGTGGGAGAATCCTGCAAATTATAAAACTGGTTCTTTTATAGTAGGAAGAAAGCCCAGTGAAAGTGATCTTATCAGTCTGATTTAAAATGGTCATCTGGTCCACCCCATTCAGAAGCCAGGTCGTGTTCACCATTTTGCTGTCCTAAAATCAAGACTAGACTTAGCATCTAATTATAAGGACAATCTCCCAGAAGGTGGAAAGGCATAAAAATGTCAAAATCCTTCAGAAGTTGTTTTTTTATTTTGTAGTCTATTTTAAATGACAGAGACTTCTTATTGAGTGTGAAGAAAGTGCCACAAGCTTTACTGAATTTAATTCAGCTATCCCTAAGCCCAAAATTGAGAAAGCATTAATAAATACTGAATTCCAAGTCTCAGAGCTGCCTGTAAAAGATTTTAATAAATTACATTTTATTCTGCTATCCAAGCATCGAGCAGCCACAGTTATGATTAATAGAGTAACATTCATATAAAAGAACAACTGTTCTTAAAGAAAAGAATTTTTTCATACATTACTATCACAATGATATTGATATTGATAAGTGGTGCAAATATTGCTGCCATACATGCATTAAAATAACTGAATAGGAAAAGAATACATTTTCTTTAATTATGCTTTAATTCAAACAATATCAGATCATAGAGTATAATGGCAATAATTTCCCTAAAATTTGCAAATAATTTGTGCAATAGAGGGAGTTCAGTCACTCTTGATTTGGTGTAAGACTTTGAGAGAATATTTATAAAGGTTTATTTGGAAATCAAGATTCTAAATTAAAATTATAATTATATGAGGTCATTCTAAAATGGAGAGGAAAATCATCAAAGTTATCAATAATTTTAAAACTCTTCATTAAATTTTGACGTTAGTTAAGCACAATTTTAAAATTGCATTTTCAATTATTTTTAACAGTTCAATTGTTACCTAAATTATTTTGTAGATATTTTTTTCCAAAACAAAATTCACTTCTCAATAAAATGAAGTTGGAAATACATTTTTAATACTTGATACCACAATTTTCATTGAACAAGAGCTGTGCAAAAAGATTGTATTAAAGGAAGGAGTGTTAGGGGTTTTGTTTTTCGCTTATGGGATTGGAGGAGTCATTCAGCACGAAAACTGATCTGCATTCTTGGAAAAAGAGCAGAGAAAAAAGATGAGGGGAAAAGCAGGTATAGAGTAATAAAGTACTGCAATGCTACTAATTCTGGAAATGCAGAAACAGCTGAGAAAGTTTCAGCTGAGTCCCTGGCATTGATTTTGAAGTTGTTTGTAAGGAGAAAATGTCTTCATCTCTAATCTTCTGGAACGTCTACTACATTTCTCCTCCTCTGAAAACCAACCAGCTAACTTAGGAATTAGTCATGCTGAATTATTTCCTGTGGCTTATTTGCCATCTTATGTCAACACTCCCTTTCAACAGTGACTTCCTATTTACCACTGATCAGAATTGAACAGGGTAGTTTGAAAATATATAATGGCAGAAGATATTCTGAGAATTTCTGATACAATACATCCAGCCCCATGCTACTGGTTTGAGGGTCACACTTTGAGAACAGCTGCTCTGAAAAATAATTTAAATAGGTGGGATTCCTTATTTTCCCTGCTAGCCCTAGCTCAGGTTAGTCTGATTTCTATCATCTTAGAATACACATGGCTGTCTAAATACACAGATACACACATGCATGCACTCTCGGAATTTCATTCAACTGTATTACACATTAGCAGGCAAGCTGAATCTTTACATGAGGCATAGCAAAAGGGAAAGTGATATAAGCTGAATTTTAATGTTCTCACTGTGTTGTCTCTTTTCAATTATTGTTACGTTTTAAGAGGCACCTATGTAGTTCTTGATTTTAAAAAAAGTATTTTACTTAAATTGTCTGATTATTTTAACATTATCCATGGAAATTCAGAGTGTAAGAATTTCTGTTTTATTTACATTATTATTTATTTTCTAGCTCTATTATTTCTTAATTCAGTGTCCTTGAGCCAGATACTTGTCCTTCCTGTACTTCAGTTCCCTCATCCATAAAATGAGGATAATATCACTACCTATGTTGAAACTTTGTTTTGAGGCGTTGATTAGCCATTGCATAGAACACCTGACTCAAATTAAATTTTCAGTATATGTCAGCTATTATTATTTTAAATTATTGTTATTATCATTACTATTCAGGATGCTTCCCCACATTGATTCCACTCACCAGAAGTCACTTTTGGCAGAGAGAAAAAAGGATGAGAAATAGTAGCAGTGATAGGATGAATGAAAGTAATGGTTTCCCTGTGCTGAAATCTTTAGCCAGTAGATGGTAGTTTATCTGGCTGGAACATAGGGATATGACTATAGCCCAGCTGGCTCAAGCAGTAAATGATTTTGGAAAAAGGAGTTGCCTGGCCCTGAGTTCCTGATTATGGAGCCTGGGAAATGGAACAAAGCTACAATTTATTGAGCACCTGTTACACACCAGGTAATTTCATTCACATTGTCTTATTTCAGGGTTGTCAGTATTCCATTTTTACAGGACATAAAAGAGACTGAGGGAGTAAGTAACTTACAGAATACAGAACAATTTTGAACTAATAAGCCAGGATGCAATTCTAGTTTTGTCTAAATTTAAACTAAAACCCTCTTCTTTTTTATGCTCTCTTCACAATGACAATAAGCAATAGATTTGAGTTTCAGAAACATACCCATCTTTACTGTGGAGACTGCCTTCATTTTATATCAAAACAAAACATTCTTCTTGGGGACTTGGCTTCCTAGAGCCAAGGTAACAAAATGAGATTTAGGTGACCAGTTCTATCAGGGGATAGAGTGAAAAGGGAATTACATTAGGGGTGGGTAAAGGCAAGCAGTCTGTGATGTTGAAATCAGTACTCCTGACCTGGCATTGCCTCCAAAGGCATCGCCTTGGCATTCCCTCATCAAAAGTCCTGGTGGGCACAGTGGCAGAAGCCTGTAATTCCAGCCACTTGACTGGGTAGGCTGAGGCAAGAGGATCACAAGTTTGAGACCAACCTTGGCAACTTAATGAGACCCTGTTTCAAAATAAAAAAAAAAAACAATAATAATAAAAAGGGGCTGGGGGTGTGGCTCAGTGATATAGTGCCTTGGAATTAAATTCTTTTTTTTTTTATTATTTTTTGAACAACCTTACATGATTTTACCAAAATAATATAAAATGTGTATAAAATGTGTAAATATTTTGGATATTGCAATTATCTCCAGAAGTGCCCCCCCCAATTACCCTCCCTTATCCCTCCCTTCCCTTTCCCTTTATAACTCTAAAAAAAGATTTTAGATTATAAAGCATTACATCTTATCTGGGTTTAACTCATGTTACTAGACCAACTTTCTCATTGTCCAGGGTCTAGTCCCCACCTCCACAGATGAGTGGGGACAATCGACCCTTAGATCTCCGGGTCAAGCTGATTTTACTCATCATGATCTCTTCCATAACCATCCATTTACCCTCAAAGGCTGCAAGGTCATTATTAAATTCTTAGTATCAAAACAGAAAAAAAAAAAAGAAAGCCCTCATACATGGCTAAATGGGAGAAAGAAATGTCATACTGGCATTCCGATAAAGAGATGAAAATTGTTTGTCCCAACTTAAACAATACTAGAAGGAGCATCTAGGAGGTCTAAAATGTTTCTTGGTATAATCTACTTCACCTAGAAGACCTGTGAATCAAAACACACATTGCTGTTCACCTCCTAATATCAGAACTTGTGATTCATTATGTCTCAGAGATATCAGAGAATTTCCATTCCTAACAAATTCAGAGGTAATGATGATTCTATTGATCCAAAACCCTGCTTAGAGAATTACTGCAGCAGCTGATGCCTCTCATTTTATAAGAGCAAAAATTAAGGCCCCAAAATGAGGTTGTCCCAAATTACATGTGAATTTGAAAAAGAAGGGAAAGAGCGCTGAGATTTGTCCAAGGACATTGCACGAATTCAATCTTGTAACAGCATGGTTGTGGCCTTGTCCTCCTCCAGCAGTGTAGCTACCATGGGAGTCAGGCTTTTTCGAATTCAGTAAACCATTAGATAAAGGAGTCAACATGCTACATTTGATACCATTTTCTCCTAGCTCATGCCAACTCTTCTTTTGATCCTTATATTAATTATGATTAGTAATGAAATGGATGAAAAGAGATTTTTGTCCAGTTAGTCTTCATTGCTAAAACACATTAGAAAAAGTTAACCTAATCATAAAATCAATGTTATTTTCGCAAAGAAAAAAAAATGATCTTATTCCCCACGCCAAATCAGATGGATTGGAAATGGTTGCGTACAGTACTATCTTGAAAATTATTTTGAGGCTAAGCAGAGTTTAGACAAAAAGATAACCATCTTCCAGGGGTAATGAAAATAGGAAGGATACCAAGCATTATTCAGTGTCAAATTCTGGTTCACTCTTGATGTTGATAATAATTTTTCACATGGTTTATATGAAAAATGTGTGGATCTCAACTTTGTTGAAAATTTAGCTACAAATCATAACCATAGAAACATTCTTCATGACATATCATTTAACTAAATATTGATCTACCAAAAATGCTCAGTTTATCTATAATAGCTGACAACCTACTAGTTCTATGATTCTACTGTTTTGTGTGTAAACACAAACTTAAATCCTATAACTACATTTGAAAAATAACTGATTCTACATTTTATCTATAAGAATGCTGTGATAGGGCTGGAGTGGTGGCTTGGCGGTTATAGCGCTTGCCCAGCATGAGCAAGTACATGGGTTCAAACCCTAGCACCCACATGTACAGCTAAGTTTTGGAGCAACGAAAGCCATGTGAAAAACTCAATAAAAATTGATTCTCTCTGTCTCTGTCTCTCTCTCACACTGTCCTTCTCACGTTTTTTAAAAAAGTGCTATGATTTTGTATTATATACTATTACTTACAGCAAATGTATCAAAAATCTAGAAAATGCAAAAATAAAAGGGAATTGTTCTAAAAGAGTATGTATTATATTTCTAATGCTATGTATAACAAATTATAGTATATAAATTTAGCACCTTAAAACAAAGTACATTTATTTTCTCAGTTTCTGTGGTCCAGGTAGCCAACTGAGATCCCAGCGTCATCCCATGCATCAGTCTCATTTGAGGCTTAGGATCTTTGGTCATGAGTAGAATTCAGTATGACTAAGGTGCTTGTTCTTTTGTGGGATGGGAGTCTCTCCCAACTCCTGGAGGATGCCCACAGGTTCCAGTCACATGGCCCTCTCATATCATGGAATCTTTACTTGCTCAAATCTAGCAGAAAAGACTCTCACACCTAACATCTCTTTCCTCAGAAAGTGTCCAATTTCTTTTAGGGGCTCATCTAATTTCATCATGTTAACCCAGTCTTTTAGTGAGATTATTTTTGCTGCTGTGAAGCAAGCACTTAATAAGAACAAATTTTAGTAGGACAGGTTTATTTTAGGGCTCACAGTTTTGGAGGTCTTAGTTCATAGAAGGCCAGCTTCATTCTTCAGAGGGCTCAAGGAGGGAAGCAGCTTGCAGGAGGATCGGGGAGCACACAGATTCTATACCCCAAAAGCAAGCCACCAAAGACCCACCTCTTCGAGCCACACCCTATCAATTTGCAGTTGCCACTTAATTCCTAGGAGGGATTATCTCTAAGATTAGATCAAAGCTCCTACAAGCCAATCATTTCACCTCAGCCTGCACACTGTCACACATGAGCTTCTAGGGAACACCTCATATTCAAACCATAACACCCAGAGTAATCTCCCTTTTGATGAACACAAAGGCAGTCTTTTGTGACCTTGATTACTACTCTAAAATCCCTCAATTTTGCAACATAACTTAATCTAATTGTGAGGGTGAAATTCATAGTATTCACAGTCCCCTTACATTAAAGGAGAAGTCATTACACATGGTATACAAAAGGGAAGGGAATATTAGAAGGCATCTTAAAATTCCACCCACCACAAGCTTCTAATGACAAAATGTTTAATTTATAATTTTTTAGGTTATAAAATAGTGTATATTTATTGTGAAATTTAAGGAAATAAAAAATATTTTTAAAAAATAATCTTTTTAAAATTCTACCACCTAAAGGTAAATATTATTTATATTTTGGCATGATTCTTTTCTATTTTTTCTCTCTATATATATATGTACATATATATGTACACACACACATATATACACACAAATCACAGATTTTCACAGATCTACTACATTTTCAATTTTATCTTATTTTTTACTTTAAATGCTAGAAATACTTCACATATTTTTCTAAAACAGTTTCCAATAACACATGAGATTATTATCTTTTATTTATATAATTTCTTAGATTATGTTCCATTACTTCCATAATTTAATGATACCATGAGTCTTTGTTAGTCTTTGCATCTCAATTTAGATAAATCTTTTGATACCATATGGTGACGAATATAATTTTTCATGACTAGTTATATCCACGTCCTTTGACAGTAACCATCTCCTACTTGACTCTCAGTGCAGCCATCTGACTACTTTGGACAATGGGACAGTAGCAAATTTGATTCAAGCAGAGTATTGAAGTAGCCCTTGAACAATCTAGCTTCCTTCCTTGTCCTGCTGCCACTACCACAAAAATAGCCCAGGGCTAGCCTGTGAAATAAAGTGCTATCATGTGAAGAATAGAGGTGTACCTGATCAAGGTCATCCAAGACCTGGAAGTCCCCAGCCTATCACCAAGTGTCTACACACACAAGCAAACCACATCAAATTCAGCTGAGTCTGGTACACAGACTAGAATCACCTAGCTGATCCATAGACTTATGAAAAGATTTCAACAACTAAATATTTAGTGTCATTTGTTTACCAATATAACTAGTTTTGCCAAGTTTTATAAATGAACTCTAAAGGAAAAATTTAGAAGTATCAAAAATTATTAACTAAAGGGTAATATTTAACCAAAGTGGTATTTAAAACCTGCAGGAAAAAGTAAGAGAAAATTTGCTTTCAAAAAAAAAAAAAAGATCAGATCTTTTATAAAGACAAAAAGAGCATCGTTGAGAAGAAAGGCAAAAGACAATCCAAACCACTGGCTTGAGACATGCAAAACCTACAATGACAAAAGGACTTTTCCATGGTAAGTTTCAGCATTATTTTCTCTGACACACCAAGATCCTTGACTATAGTTATTTAAGATAATATTGGAACAGCATCCAAAGAATATGATTCTATGCTAAAAACTTCTCAGGAAATGCTGCTGGAGGTATTCCATAGCATGAGTGACAGCCCAGACAAGTGAAGCAAATCACAAACATGAGCATTCACTTCTTCATCCCCTTTAACTCACTGAGGCAAAAAGTTGACTACTTTTTAGAAGCAGTTTCCAGAGATCGTGAAGCACAAACACTTTCATTATCCTTTCTTTACATGGTTTGCACTCCTCAGAAACAAAGGAATGAGGCCAACAGAATTAAAATGGTTCTGAGTTTGAGCCTAGTAATGGATCTTCAGCCTTGTTAGATCTTCATCTTTTCATTATGATGCCGATCAGCCAATCTAACATATTTATTTCAGGGATAATAGCATATAGGAGATTCAGAGGAGATTTATTCACCAAAGCAAAAATTATTTAAGTAACTATTGGACTCTACATATTAAAAACTTACTGAAATTTAAGAATGTTGTGAAATACAGTAAACTAATTAAGTGTTCACCCTACCTTAGCTTTTACTATTAGAATTGTTTGACAGGAATGGAATTAAAAACAAGCTAGGAGAGGAAATTACGTATTTTATCATCATTAAAAGACTTTGCTCAGTTAAAATAATAGCATGCTTTTCCTTAAAGGAAAGTTGGTTTTGTTTGTTTCATTATTCTGAATTTTTTTTTTTTCAGAATCTCTTTGGAAGCAGAGGAAATGTTAAGCTTGCCAAAGGGGAAAAGCAGAAAGAGATGACTCATCATCTTTTCTATGCATTCTGTCAAGTAAATAAAGGCGCTAAAGCATTTGACTAGATGTATTGGAATTGACAACAACCAGCACTAGACTGTAATAAGTTTTAATTAAAATAATAAGAATGACTTCCTAGATGTTTTGTCAAATACGTTACTCTTTGTTTACATTTCCAACTCACATCCACATGGCTTTCTTATCTTCAGAAACAGGTATTTAAAATAATGCTTCAGATACATTAAGTTCTCGAAAAGAGGCATTTTTTGAAAACTGTATTTCTTCAGATACACACTTGTTAAGATTGCAGCTGTAAATAAAGTACAAATGCTTTGTTAGGTTAAAGAAGCCCCCATATGATTTTACACTCATCTGATTAAAAGGCAATGTAAAATTGAAACAAATGCTTTCACAATACTTGTATATAATTTTGGTTTAAGGCAATTGGTTCTCTGGACTTCAATTTATATTTCAAATTATGGTTATTTGAAATAAAGATAATGGAGAAAAGTAAATGCATGTGAAATTATAGAAACAGTCATTCCTGGTTTGCTGGTACATTCTTTTACTTTTCAGTACAAGGAGAGGAGCAATTGATTCAGGGAAGTTCGAACCCCAGCACCACGTACACAACGAAGTCTGGGAGCAACAAAGGCTGCATGAAAAACTAAATAAAGCTGATTCTCTCTTTCTCTCTCTCTCACTGTCCCTCTCTCTTTAAAAAGAAAATAAAAGTTCTCAGTTCAGCTGAGTCACCTGTGATCCTAAACTTTACCAAACTCCAAATTGCTGCTTTTGCTTGCAGAGAGTACTATACCCAACTAACCCAATTAAATGGAGCATTTCACATAATCTCTTAAAACAGGTTGTTTGTGAATTAAGACCTCATGATTTGATAATATGACCTGAAAGGTCTCCCACACATCCTGTAAAATTTTCATTTAAGACCTCGAGATTCTAAACATTCCCAGTGGAATGTAAATGAACTTACTTGGGAAGACAAATTAAGCATCAACTAGTATATTAGCAGTGTTGTTCACAAAATTGTTGTTTTAGAAAAAAGAAAATGAAATCAAGGCAGCCACTAGACATGATACATGGTAAGGGTAGAAGTGTGATCTCAAGACTAGAAATATTCTTTTATTTATTTATTTTGCTACTGGCAATAAACCAAGAGTGCATAACCACTGAGACATACCCCCAATTCATTTTATTTATTTATTTTACCTTTTATTTTTCGAGATAAGGTATTGCTAAGTTCCTTAGGGCCTTGATAATTTGCCCAGACTGGCTTCAAGTTTGTGATCCTCCTGTCTCAGTCTCCTGAGCCTCTGGAATTACAGGTGTGTGTCACCAAGCCCCAAAATACTAGAACTATTCTATTTGGTCCTTTGTTTTTAGGATGGGTAGATTGAGGTAGGCAAATAAAACAAATATAAGAGGAAAGAGAAAGATGCCCCCAAAAATCCATTTTTCTTTTTTCTTTTTTTTTTTTTAAAGAGAGAGAGGGACAGTGAAAGAGAGAGAGAAAGAATAAATTTTTATTTAGTTTTTCGTGTGGCTTTCATTGCTCCAACACTTCATTGTATACATGCTGCTGGAGTTCAAACCTGCATCCTCGCAGACACTAGGCAAGCACTGTAACCACTGAGCAACCACTTCAGCCCTAGTGTCCCTTTTCTTAACAGGTGATTTTCCCAATTAAGTGTGTACTTAAAGAGGTGTACTTAAGCACAATTCTAGTTCAAAGAGATACTGATTATTTATGATTAACAAAATTTAAGTTTGTCTAATTGGAATTTATGAAATACGTATGATATCTAAATTTATGCCACGTTGTGACTGAGCTGATCTTAGCTATTATATTCAATTTTCTCCCATAAGTTTTGCCAATTTATAACTCACTCCTCTTCCATGTGATATAAGGACAAAAGGAGCTGATTTTCACATAGCAGAGATGAGTTTCATGGGCCAAATATTTTTGATAAGACTCAGAGTGATTGGAAGGTGAGGATGCTATGACAACACTAGGGGGTCTAACTGAAAATATAAGTGGACTGCTGAAATGCATTGTAGGGACATAGGGTCCACTGTCGGCTGTACTTTCAATAGGCTGAATAAAAAACTAATAACCAGAAATGAAATCCCAGGAACAAAGTTGACAGCTGCAAAGAGAAGATTCAGAAAACATTCAATGCAAAAAGGGGAGTGTTCTGGTTTGGCAGGTAGAATACCATGCACCTTTTCAGAAAATCTTCAAGCATCCCTTCCTTCTTAATTCAAATGCAGGTTGCTAAATTAGAAAAGCCCTGAAGGGGCTGGAGCAGTGACTCAATGGTCACAGGGCTTGCCTGGCATATTCGAGGATGCAAGTCCGAATCACAGCACCAAGTATACAAGGAAGTGTCAGAGCAACTAAAGTTGCGTGAAAACCTAAATAAATAATGATTCTCTCTTTCTCTTTCTCTATCACTGTCCCTCTCTCTTTAAAAAAAGAAAAAGATAAGCCCTGTAATTCCAAGGGAACGAGCAATCTTTAAAGAATATTTATTGTTATAATAAGTGGCATTTATTATAACACCACTGTAACCACCACACAAGTAGGTATTTTCCTAATGATTCCCCAATTTTTATATGCCAACTCAGATACTCAGCAGAGTGAAATGACTTGATTAAAAGAAAGAAAAAAGATTAAAAATTTGAATTAAGTCTTCTAACTCCACAACTGATGCTTTTTGTGACCACCAAGGCAAGATAGTATACATACATTCATAATATATATAACATACATATATTATATATTCATATATAATATATAATCATATATATTATATTGATATTTATCTTATTTAGGGGTAAAAAGAAAGAATATTTGATAAATTTGAAATTTTCTAGCATAAACATTCTAGTAGGACAGAAAAATATTTTAAAAAGAAAACATCTCTTTTTTAAGCTCTATGTAGCTGAAAAGAACTGAATATTTCAGAAAATAATCAGACTGTCTTTTTGACATTTGAAAGACACAGAAAGACTCAACCAGAACTAATACCTATATACAGCATGACCTATATAAAATATCCATAACACCAAGACACGCGCTCAAAGAAACAACAAAAGAATGGGGAAGTCAGGGACACCAGACTAACAGTGGGAGTAAAAATAAATCTTTCTTTAAACACAGTGAGGGAGAAGAATTCTAATGGAAAGAGGATACTACTTATGAAATGAATGTGGTGGCAACCACAGAACTCTTGAGAGAACAAATCATAGGTTAACAAGTAAGAGTCACAGATTTCAAGAGTTTAGATATTAACTCTGACTATAGGCATATTCCAATTATTGAAGAAAAGTATTACATCTTACAGAATTTTATATAAACAGACCCTGGGAAATATTTTACAAAGGCTCTGCCAGGGTATTTGTTGAAAGGAGGCCACAGCCTAGGTATGATAAAAGGGCTACTCTGGCATTCGTGTGAGTCCAAAGCTTGAGGGGTAAGGCAGGAAGGGGTCAGATTCATGGAGAGAGAAAAATTTTCAAATTGGGGTTGTAATGACTAAAAGCCAGAAATATGCCTGTGCAACACAGAACTGTAAACTGGATCCACCGAAAATCTCATTAATTTCCAAGATAAAAGTGGTAAGAGGCACGAGAGAGGACGAGATGATCAATTACTTTGTTAAGTACAGTCCAATAATCTAAGAAATTCCAGCATATCCTTGAAAAGTCTACACAGAAAAAGCCCAATGCCAATATGATAACGAGATAGGCTGAAATAAATAAGTGAATGCATGCACAGGAATTGGGAGAATTTTCATTTGTTCTGGTATGCCAAAAAATGTCCACCATGTCAGCCGGCTAACCCGTGATATGCCTGCAAACGTTCAGTCACGGAGAAGCCAGCTAATTGCTCCCCATTGTCACACCTGGAGGCAGTACAAAAATCTTTCCTCTTCACGAAGCCTTCTTTGAATTTCTTAAACATCTTATCTCAATCTGCTTTGGACACATCACTGTTGACCTTCATAAAAGAGACTTAAGATATTTAGGCAACTGATATGATGCAATTATAGATACAGATCAACAAACTGTGGCTTGTTTGGCCATATCAGGTTCAATACTTGTTTTTGTACAGCCTGCAAACTCAGAAAAGTTTTATTCAAGTTTTGAATCTTTAACTTCATGTGCAGAAATAATGCTTTATTTGAACACATCTGTTAAGCAGTATCCCTACTTGTTTCATGCTACAAAGAAAGTTGAATAGTTTTAACAGAAACTCTATGGCTTGCAAAATCTAAAATATTTACTATCTGATCCTTTACAGGATAAAGCTTCTAATGTATACCAAACAAATGTGTGTATTTTGAATGTCAGGAACTTATTGAGTTGCTCATGTCATAAACAATGACCTTTTCCACAGGATTTCTTTTTCTCATTGTGATTTATGTTCTTCACTAACCTTCAAACTTCCCAGAAGAAGGCCAATATATACACAATTCTTTGCTCATGTGAAGAATTTATTAAATATCAACTAAGTTAATAACTTTTCCAAAAGCCTGATGTAATTCTTCAGTAAGTTCCAATTATATATCCATTTTAAACAAAGTGCAATATTTGGTAGGGAACCCTCACATGCAGTGCTATTGTGTACTCATTTTAAATATGGCAAAACTAGTAGTGAACTGAGGTGGGAATTGAACGCATGCAACTTTTCCTATTTTAAAAAAATATTAAAAAAATAAAAGTGCTTGAACTTGGCATGTAATATGCATTTGATAAATATTAGTCCTCGTGGAATTGAAAATGTGGTAAGAGAGTTAAAGTGGGGAGTATTAAATGTGGACCTGAGAGATCAGAAAATGTTTATTGAAGAATATGAATAATTTGCATAAGGAAGGAAACAAAACACTTTGGGCTAGGGTGAGAGGAGGAAATAATTGAAAGACGGAAGGCTTTTTTAAGGGCTGTGATTTGACTTTGTAATAATGACTTGCATCTTAATAGGATGCCACTTTAACTAATTGAGAAATCAAAGGAACGAATCTATATCTATAATTTCAGAACTGAATACTGCATTCACAAGTCAACAAAGTTTCATTTGCTACATTTGTTTCAAATATTTTTTAAAGGGGGAATATCCTTTTTACTCTCTATAAATTATACAAACTATGAAAAGAACAAAAGGTAAATTACTTTCCCCTTTCCTCTCCTATATTTCAAATAATGGAGAAGTAGATAACAAGTGGCATATGACATCATTAAAATCAGCAGCAGGAGCTGAAAAATGAATTTGTGTAACCATGGGGCTGCTCCAAGTATTATAAAGCCAAAGCACTTTAGGAAAATAAATTCACCCCTCACCTCTGGATGAAGTCCTGGCATTCAATTTAGCACTCTCTTCCTTCATATTAAAAACAAAACCCAAAGAGCTACTTTTTACTACAAGTATTTATCTCATTAAGATTTACACTTCAAGGGGAAGGTGAACAGAGGAAGTTATGATAATTACATTTTCTCACCCATGGTGTATTATCTTCTTTTTATTTCAGTGGACAATCTAATTTCATGATCAGAAAAAAAAAATTAGCACTGACCGTGAGAAATGAGATGATAATCCCCTGTGTGAGATGTACATGATTATGCGATGAAGATTCCACAGATAACAGGAGCAATAAAAGTGACCACCTCACTGCTGTGGTTTTAGGTACTCAGAAACACCGAAATCAGTACATGCCAGGAAGACTGTACCCATTACTTCCAGAAGAATCCTGACTGCCCATTGCATGCTACAGTGACGTGTTAGATATCTCATTAATTCTGATCATCCCCTACATATTTATCTTTATTTCTGTCTTGCTGGCTAGAGTGCAGTCACTTGGAGAGTAAAGGATAAAATACAAAAACGCTTCCCCTACATTATTTTGCTTTAATCTTTATGCCAGCATAAGACTTAAATTTAAGTAATCCAATTTTAAGGCATAAGACAAATAAGGCTCAGTGTGAGTAAGATACTTTTCAATTGTAACATAGATAACAAAATGCTGAACCAGAATTAATACTTGGATCTCAAGTGCTTTATTTTTGTTGATGTTCTATGTACACCTCGTCCACGCACACCTACTTAAGCCCAGCGTAATGCTCTGTGCACCATAAAAATTGTGGTTTTTTGCCCAGTTTAATAGTTGAAACAAATGCTCCAGTAGTGACTGATGCATTAGATGTTTTTAAACTCATGATATTTTCAGTTTGCAATGGCTTTTCTCAGATGTAAACCCATCGTTAAGTTGAGGAACATCTGCATATCAATCAGTGTAGTACTGGCAAGCTATTGCCACATTGCTGGAGCCATCAGGCAACCTACAAAGCAGTTGAAGTTCTTTTACTGAATAGCTGCTCTCCTCTGTTTTGATTTTCTCAAGGGTTTAGTCTGTATAGAAATGGGTTATGGGTATTTATTTATCTAACACATGCTGTTATAGCAGCATGCTGAGATAGAAAAAGTTAGGCAGTCAGAGTAGATAGAATGTTTGAGTCGGTCGGGAGGAGACTGGTTTCTCTT
This sequence comes from Aplodontia rufa, assembly GCA_004027875.1. Lineage (NCBI taxonomy): Eukaryota > Metazoa > Chordata > Mammalia > Rodentia > Aplodontiidae > Aplodontia > Aplodontia rufa. The sequence goes on along the minus strand of PVKS010025702.1, from coordinate 127 downwards.
TTGACATTCCCTTTGATATGTCAATGACGCCAAAAGACAAACACTCCCTGCCGCTAGAGGAGAAATCACTTCCTTCCCTGGCCCCTAAGTGCAAAAACAAAGACATAACCCCTAAGAGCAAAGGCAG
>PVKS010025701.1:9439-29627 GCA_004027875.1 Aplodontia rufa | reverse complement strand
TGGAATATTCTATAGATGTCAGTTAAGTCCATTTGATTTATGGAGTTTTTAGACTGGAGATCTCTTTATTGATTTTAGGTTTGGTGATCTGTCTTTTGGTGATAGAGGAGTGTTGAAGTCTCCCAGTATTAATGTGTTGAGGTCCACAAGTGGTTTTATGTCATGAAGTAATTTATTCTCATACTTGGGAGCATTGTTCTTTGGAGAGTACATATTTACTATGGTTATTGCTACCTATTGTATTGTTCCCTGCACTAACATGTAGTGGTCTTCTTTATCTCTTCTGGTTAGTTTATGTTTGAAATCTTCTTTATCAGATATAAATCTTTTAACACCAGCTTGCTTTCTGGGGATGTACACATGGTAGATCTTTTTCTATCCTTTCACCCTCAATCTGTGAATAACTGTAATGTGGGTTTCTTGTAAACAGCATATTGTTGGATTTTATTTTTTGATCTAGTCTGCTAATCTATGTCTTTTGATTTGTGCATTGAGACCATTCACATTCAGTGTTAAAATAGTTATGTGGTTGTGGTTCATAGTCATTTTGTTTTATTAGTAAGTTCTGTGCTGTCTTGGTTGTCTATCGATAGGGTGTACCTTTATTGAATTTCTTCTCTTTGTGGGTTTTGAGGAATGTTTGCTTGTTCTTCTGTCTTGAATTTATCTTTGAGGATTCTTTGTAATGTTTTTTTTTTCTGTTCATGAATGTTGGAAGTTTGCTCTTATCATGAAAAGTTCTTATTTCCCCTTCAAATTGGAAGTTGAGTTTTGCTGGGTATGGTATTGTTGTCTGCAGGTTGTGGTCATTCAGACATTGAAAGGTCTCCTTTCAGGATCTTCTTGCTTCCCCCAGTCTGAACTGAAAAGTCAGAGGAGATCCTTGTTTGTTTGCCTCTGAATGTTATTTGGTGTTTCTCCCTTACAGATTTTACTATTTTTCCTTGATTTCCCTATTGTACATTTTGAATATGATGTGTCTTGGTGAGTTTCTTACTTGATTGGGTCTATTGGGTGTCCTATAGGCTTCCCTGGATAGCATTTCTGACTGTTTTAATATGGGAAAAATTTTCTTTAACTATTTCCTTTAGAATGTTCCTTATACCATTCGTTTGCATTTTCACTTCTTCATGTATCACAATTACTCTTATATTATTTCCTCTCATTTCATTCCAGACATTTTGAAAATTTTGTTCATGTTCTGTGAGTTTTTTTCTTTTTTTGTCATCCATGTGCTCAAGCTTTCTCAGCCTGTCCTCATTTTTAGAAGTTCTTTCTTCAAGAGCTGAGGTTCTGTTTTCTATAGAAGTTAGCCTATTAAATTCTTCTATGGTTCCTCTCCTGTCATTGACTGCAGATTTTAGCTCTATTACTTCCTTTTTGATTATGTGTATTTCTTTGATAATAGAGTTTTTTTTATCATTGAGTTTTCTCACTTAGTACCTTCATTAAATCTTCTTTTCATTATTCCTTTTAGTTATCAAATCATTGATAATTTGCTATAGATTTTCATCCTGCTCCTAACTGTGGGCTCCTTGCTGGGGGAGTTGTGTTTGAGGATGAACCTCTTCCAGTTTGATTCTTCATCTTTGAAAAGCTTCATTTGGATCTCTGAATTGGGGTTTCCTGTGTGGAAGCAAGAAAAGTCTCTGGGTTCTTCTTCCTTGCAAGTCAAGGGTTGGGTCAGATACCACCTCTCTGATGACCCTACTTTTTTTTCCCAGAAAGCTGTGTCTTCTTGAAGTCTTGTTTTTTTGCACCTTCTGGATCTAGGTTCCAGGACTCAGACTTGGCACCTGGTGATGTTGCTGTGCAGCCTCCTGCCCTGTTAAAGCTAATTGGTAAGGATGCACCGCTGGGTTCTAGTGTACCTGAGGTGTGGGGTGGGCCAGAACAGACCAATCTATGTGCTATATTGGGATCTGGGATACTTGGTAGTGGAGATGGGTCCAATATATCTGGACCTGACAGGTATGTATGACAGCTGGGTTGTGTCTGGGTGTGGAGTCTTTGGGGGTATATGGCACACCAGCTGGGGTGGGATCTGAGTCCCAGGAACCCATGAGTGTGGGTTGGGGTCTGTGCAGGTTTCTTTTCATTCCTTAAATTGAAGTGAATTCTTGGCCTAAAGTCTCTATCAGATTGTTTATCTTTGGGTCTTTGCTGTTGGATTGGGAGTTCCCCCCCCTTACTTGGGTTGGGGTAATGTCAGGAAAGTTAAGTTCAGAATCCAAATCTCTAACTTGTGAATTGTTATTGTCCTTTAAGATTTCCAGCTCCTCATGAACTAATGGGAGATCATCAATATAAGCAACAAATACATACAAGAAACAATATTAAATTGGTTATTTAGTACTAACTATATCTAATACAATGTTAAATTCCACCTATGAAATGAATGGTAGGGTTAGCCATTACTTTCAGTGACAATAGTAATAAACCATCCCCTATGTCAGGCTTTAAATAGTTATTGATTTGGCATTCCCATTGGTCTTGATTACACATTAATGTTGGGAGGTCAAATGGTATAAACTAATTAGGAGCCTTAGAGAGAAGGGAATGTATGAGGAGGTTAGAGAGGAGTTCATAATATCTGAGTGAACAGATTGAAAGTAGAGGAGATGAAGGATTTGCTGGGGAAAGAAAAGAAAAGAAAAGAAAAGAGGGAGAAGAGAGGTACCAAAGAAGAAGAAGGGTTAAAGAGATATCAACAGAATTTGAGTGATACCATAAGAAAGTATATAGAAGCAAGCACAGGAAAATTTTACAGAGCAAAATCCCAACCCTCAGCAGGCAGGACAAGGATAAACATTTACATTGAAGAAAATGCTCAGGAATGAAGGAAGTTTATACATAAGGAAAATGAAAAAGAGCAAAAAGAGAAGAGAAGAGAAGAGAAGAGAAGAGAGAGAGAGAGAGAGAGAGAACCCTGAAAAACAAACAAGCCAAAACCCAGAAAACAACCCCCCAAAAACCAAACCAGCCAGTATGTTGATGTGTCCAAGATCCAATCAGCTTCCTCTAGATGGCACACAACAACACATCAAAAATAGGAAGAAAACAAGAAAAAAAATAAAGATTCTTAAAGAAAAATTGGAAATATGTTCATTGAGGTTGTCTCTCTACACACTGGGAGCGATGATCACTGTCTGCCTGGGTTTGTTAGTGTGTTAGTGGGGTCTTTCATTCTGGAATTAGTTGATCTCAAGTAGACAATTGGGAGTATAGCTCAATCTCCTGAGCCTTCTGGGTGCAGATTTCCCTGAAGAGATCAGATTAAGGAATTCCTGGAGGATTGGCCTATGTCTGCCTCCCTGGGGGATATGAAGCCCAGGATCCCAGAGGGTTTCAAGGATATCAAAGCTCCCTCTGCTGGTCACACTCACAGTCCCTGCAGGTTTTCTGAGCTTAGAGGGACTCTTTAGTGCTTCTGTCAGCACCTTGATTCCTGGGGGAATTGTGGAGTTGCCTGTTCTGAACTGCTGACTTGCTCCTGCTGGGCAGTCTATTAAAAAAGATGCCCAATTTTCTCTTTAATAAACATCCGAGAAACACTGTTGTCACTTTACATAATGGAGGTGCAGTAGGGGTGTCTCCAGTTGAGCCCAAAGCATGGTTCGTTATAGAACTCAGCTACTCTGTGGCAGATGGCTTGCACATTAAGCCTGAATTTCTTCCTTACTCCCCTGATGAATGGGAGCAATAGCAGCTGCTTCCATGTGTCCCTACTGGGACAGATACAATTCCCTCTTTTCCACTTGCTGCACCCAAATCTCTTATCTTCCAAAAATCTCTCCTAACTAGTGCTGAGTTCTTGTGATGATTTTCCCTTAAACACACCTTGCAGCAAAGGAGCTGTCCTGGAGTTTTTTTTTATCTGGTCATGGAGCCAAAGAAGCAGCAGCTTTCCTGCAACTCACAATCTTGGAATCATCATGATAACCTGATTCAAAAGAAGTATTTGGCACTCTATTTCCAATCATTACTGGAATAATTGATTATATGCTACATGTTATTATATACTGTATCTTAGTATGGTAAGGAAACAAAACAAAATATATAATTTTTGGATTCAAAAATTTATTTTTGGTAGTTCACTCTGATTTGCTAGCTAGCAATGATTTGCTTTATAGTTATCCTTCTTTGGATTTGTTGAACCTATTTCACCTTTAGATTAGTATTTTCCACCAAAATTTGGGAGATTCTATGTCTTTATTCATCTTTTTTTCCTTGTCCCAGTCTATCTCTTCTTTTATTCTGGGACTCCAGTTACTTTGCCCAATAGTTTTCTGAAATGGTTCAATCTTCTTTTCCCTTTTCCTTAATGTCGAATACTTTCTTTTGCTCTCTTTCAAATTTACTAATTCTTCTACCATCTCAAAGTTACTGTTGAGTCCATCTAGTGAGCTATCATTCTATTTTTCTCTTTAGAAAATAGTTTCCATTTGTCTATTGAGATTCTCTATCTGCTCATACATTGAGATCACATTTTCCTTGAATTCTTTAAACATTTCATTTTAATTCTTTATAACGCCCTTGAAATTTTTGCCTTCTATGTACAACATCTAGGGCCACTTGGAGCCACTGCCTATTTAATTCTTTTATTCCCAAGTCTAAGTCATGTTTTCCTGTTACTTTGCATAGTTAGTAATTTTTGGTTAAAAAACTGAATGTGGTAGGTAATATAGCAACACTGCATGCTCTTTATGTTATTCTGATGATTGTTGGCTTTTTATTTTAATAATTCAATTGGTCAGACTAAAACTGCAATTGTTTCACCAGTACGTCCCATGCATTCATAATCTAGTGGCTGTCAGAAAGATTCATGCTCAGACTTTGATACCTGTACTTCTAGGGTCATGCTCTTATACTCTCTTAAACTTAAACTCTTTTAGGGAACTGTCTCCTATTTTGAGTGGACAAAGCTTGTTTTCTGCTTCTGGATATATGGAGTTTAGGGGAATATCTTAAGGCTAAACCACCACAAATTCAAAATTCTTACTCATTTCTGGACTTTCAAATGTAAATTGCCTCTGGCTTCTACCTTCTTATGGTCACATTAGAATACCTGTAAGTAGTTGATTTTTAAAAATATTTTATCTGGATTTCATACTTATTCTCTCTGGAAGGATTTGCTTGAACACTTCACTGTATAAATATGGGAATCAGACTTTAAATAATATAATATTTTAAAAAAGTAACTCTTCTCTACTTAGAATTTTCTGCTGAGAGCTTTTTCTTGTTTTTTCCCCCAGCATTTTAAGAGGTGTTCATTGTCTTTTGGCCTCCATTGTTTCCAGTGAGAATTTAGCTGTCATTTTTTATAATTTCCCCCTGTATGTAATAATCACTTCTTCTGAGGATGATTTAAGAATTGTTTGTTTTTTAACATTTTAATTCTGATGTACTTGGGTATGCGAGTGTGTTTAGTGAACCCTAGCATGGGGTACTTTATTCTTAGATAAATATATACTTATAAGAATAAGTTAAAAAGAATAAGTCTTTCACAAAACTTGGGAGGCTTTTGTCAATTGTTTCCTTAAATGTAGTTTTCTGCTTCATTTAGTCTTTTGTTTCCTTCTGGAATTCTAATGATGCAAATTACTGCTTAGTTTATTTAAAATGTTATTTAAAGCAGGGCTAGAGTGGTGGCTCAGTGGTTACAGTGCTTACCTGGCATGCGTGAGGACACAGGTTCAAACCCCAGCATCATGAACACAGCACAGCGTTGGAGCAATGAAAGCCACATGAAAAACTAAATAAAATTGATTCTTTCTCTCTAAAAAATTATTTAAAGCAAAAACAGTAACATTGTATTGTAGAATTTATAACTATAGCAATAAAATATATAACAAGAATGGTATAAACTATGGAAGGATTGGAATAGAATTGTGCTGCTAACAACTTATGTGTACAATATTAACCTTAATTAGATTGTAGTGAATTAAATGTACATGGAGTAACCACTGAATACAATTCAAAGGTGTATAGCTAAAAAATAGAAAAATTGAAATGTAATATTAAAAATATTAATCAAGCTGAAAGACAAAGAATGGAGGAGAAAACAATAGATGGAACATAGAGAAAACTGAAAACAGCAATGGTAATCTCAATTCCATAATATGAATAATTATTTTTACTGTAAATGAATGAAACATTCCAGTTAAAAGGCAAGAAATGTCAGATTGGATTTTTTTAAAGACTCAACTGTCTACAAAAGAATGTACTTTCAAACATACATAAATTCAAAGCAAAAGGATAGAAAAAGATATACCAAACAATTAGTAAGTACAGGAAGGCAGGAATGACAATTCTAATATCAAACAAATTAGACTTTAAGACAAAGAGTATCACCAGAGATAAAAAGGCACATTTTATAAAGATAAAGTGTCAATCATTAGGAAGATTAAAATTCTAAATGTCTATAAATCCAACAGAAGAACTTTGAAATATGCAATATAAAACTGACAGAACAGAATAAATATACAAATGCACAATTTTTAGTATAATTCTGTTTGTAATTGATATAGCTAGTAGATAAAACAAGTAGACAAAATCAATAAGGAAATAAAAGATAGGTCAACTGATTTGACCTAATTGAAATTTGTATTTTTTCTTGGCAATAGAGAATATGTATTCCTTTGAAGTGATTATGGAATTAATGCCTTAGACCATACACTGGGTTCTATAGGAATTCTGAATGAATTTTAAAAGGTTAAAATATTAGAGAGTATATCCTCAGAACAGAGTGGAATTAAATTAGAATTAATTACAAATAAAGTAGCTAAAGAATCCCCAGATTATGTGGAAATTAAACAACACACTTTGGTATATTGGCATGTATCAAAGAGAAACATAAAGAAAATTGTGAAATATTTCAAACTGAGTCATAATAAAAAAAACCCACATCAAATGCTTTGAGAAAATATTTAAAGGATAGTTAATTTTTAGCATGCTTATATTCAAAAATGAGAAAGATTTCAAATCAGTACTCTCAGTTTCTACCTTAAGAAGCTAGAGAAAAGGGGGAATTAGATTTTTAAAAAGTACAAGAAAGAAAATAAAAAAGAACTGAAATCAATAAAAATAGAAAATGATAAACAATGGAAAGTAACAGTTAAGTTTGTTTTATCTTTTTTGAAGGGACTAAGAAAATTGATCAGTCATGAAAAGGGAGGGAAAGCACAAATTGCTAAAAGTGGGAATGAAATAGGGGTATGACCAGATAGATCCCACAGATGGTAATGAAATTTTGGGTGTGATGGAAATATTCTCCATCATGATTGAAACCTTGTTACATATCTGCTATGCTTGTTAAGATTCATTGAATTGTGTACTTAAGAACTTTATATTTCACTGTAAGTAAAATTATCACAGTTTTAAAGATTAAATTGACTATATCATGCTCTCAGCTCTGCAAGTTTTGTGAAGCAGTGTTTAGGTGGGACTTGCACTTGTTCAACCCATTCTTTAACTTGCAAATGCAATGTTCCATCTATTCATTTTGTAATTACTGTAATTATATGTTCCTCTTTATTTATTCTTAGACTGTAAGCTCCCTAAGAAGAGGGCTGGCTCTCTGTATGCTGTGTTCCAAGAACCTCAAATCCTCATATGGTATTATGAACTTTGCGGGTGCTCGACAAATATCTAGATTATTTCTCATTTATCAGCATTTCATCATAATTAAAGCTGGCAGAACAAAATAAAGATGAAATAACTTATCAGACAATTAATACAATGAACCAAAGAAGTACAGCATGGCTTGGGAATATATATTTTGCATAATATATCTATATGTATCTATCAATCAATCTATCTATCTAATCTCCAAGCAATTGAAGAAACTTGTGAGTTCATTTAACATTAACTATTTCTTCTTTCTTCATTATTGAGTATGCTTAAGGCTTTCTTTCTTTTCTTTTCTTTTTTTTTTAAATTAGAGCATTATAATTATACATAGTGTTTGGGTTCATTTTGACAAAATAATACATGCCAGAAATTTGATTTCTATCCCCATTTCTCTCTTCCTTCTTTTTCTTCCTCCCTCTCCCTATTCTGTCTCATTTCCTTTCACTCATTTATTTATTTAGTTTTGATTGTTTTTTTCTTCATTTACATACAGGTGAAATTCTTTTTGGTACATTTATATATGTATATAACATATATAAATATATTGTTAAATTTATTCCATGTTTCTACCCCTTTTCCATCTTTCATCCCTCCCTCTCATTCTTCTTCTACTCCACTATTCTATCCTATGTCTTTATGATATCCTATCCCCCCACCCACCATGCTTCCCTTATTTTGCTCTAGCTTCTACATATTAGGGAAAACATTTGGGTCTTGATTTTCTGTATATGGCTTATTTCACTTAGCGTGATGTTCTCCATTTTACCAGCAAATGCAATTATTTCTTTCTTTATGGCTGGATAAAACTCCATGGTGTATATATACCACATTTTCTTGATCCATTCCTCTGTTTCTTTTTAAAGAAAGAGAGAGAGAGAGAGAGAAAGAGAGAAGCAATTTTTACTTAGTTTTTCATGTAACTTTCATTCCTCTGACACTTCATTGCTTATGCGGTGCTGGGGTTTGAACTAGCGTACTTGCGCATGCCAGGCAAGCACCATAAGTGCTGAGCCACACTCCAGCCCCCATTCCTCTGTTGATGGGCATCTGGGTTGATTCCACAATTTGGCTACTGTGAATTGTGCTGCTATAAGCACTGAAGTGGTTGTGTAGCTATAGTATTTTGATTTTATCTCTTTTGCATGAATATTGAGGAGTGGGATAGCTCGGTCATATTTTGGCTCTATTCCTAGTTGTTTTGCCTTCCACGGAGATTGTACTATTTTGAAGTCCCACTAGCAATGTAGGAGTGTTCCGTTCCCATCACATCTTTGTCAGCATTTGTTACTGTTTGTGTTCTTGATAATTGCCATTCTGATGGGAGTGAGATGCAATCTTAATGTAGTTTTTTTTTTTTTTCAGGGCTGAGGACCGTGCTCCAGGCCTTGTGCATGCTAGGCAAGTGCTCTGCCACTGAGCTAAATCCCCAACCCTCTTAGTGTAGTTTTGATTTGCATTTCCCTGATTGTTAAAGGGTTTGAACATTTTAAATATATATTTATTTATCATTTGCATTTCTTCTTTTCAGAAATTTCTGTTTAGTTATTTGGCCCATGTATTAATTGGGTTGTTTATGTTTTGGGTGCTATTTTGAGTTCTTTATATATTCTGGACATTAATCGCCTGTCCGATGAGTGGTTGGCAAAGATTTTTTTTCCTATTCTTCAGGCTCTCTTTTCACTCTCTGAAGAATTTCCTCTGATGTGCAGAAGTTTTTTTTTTTTCTCTAAATTTGTTGGCATCCTACTTATTAATTTTTGGCTTTATTTCTTGAAATTGAGGCGTCTTGTTGAAGAAATCAGTGACTCTAGTTATATGATGGAGTGTTAACCCTATGTTTTTCGTCTAACAGTTGCATAGTTTTTGGTCTAATTTGAAAGGACTTTCTGTTTTGGAGGGACCCAAAATGTCACCTCAAGAATGTTACTTCATTATTAATAGCTTCTTAACAAAGTTTAAGTGACTTTGACCCACATCCTTGTCAGAAACTTCATTAATGGATGTGATGTCATATAGGATGCATAGGAAAAATAATTCCCTAATGTCAGTTAAATGTGTATATGAACATGTGCAATGCTCTCATGGGAAACACTAAGAAAAATTCTAGCGAGAGGGAAAATACCAAATATGTTTTGGTGTATTGAATCTAAGACAGTGGATAAGGTTAATTTCGAGGGTTGTGCCTGTGAGGGACAAGAAGGGATAAGAGGGACTCACCTATGAACCAACAGGGAAGAAAGCGAAAGAAGTGAAGGACACATGGAGCAAGGACTTTTTTTTTTCATTTTCAAAAAATTCCTAATTTTAACTTATGAGCACTCATTTATCTATATGGCAAGTTTTGTACCATGCAAATTTACATGTATTAACAAAGCATATGTAAGCACAATGCACAATACACAGATGTGTGCACATATACACATAAAACTTTCCAACAGGAAACAAAGATTTTAGAGCTTTTCCTTGAATAATTGACATTTGAGTAAAGATAGTAGAAGAACAGATAGAGGGGGGAACACTCTATATTTAGATCCATTTAAAAAATATTTTTATGGGTACTCATTTATAAGCCAATGTAAAGTATACACTTGCATACAGTGTAAAATGCACATTTTTACACAAACACATAAAAATATAGATAGGAAACAAAGATCTTAGTTTTCATCTAGATTTACCATTTTCTGATTCTTTTTTTTTCATTAAGTCATCAAAGGGTTAGATGTCTCCTTTAACCAAGAAGAGGAGAAAGTGTTTCTTGAGATAAGCAAAAGATGTTAAGATAGTGCCTCTCCTGCGCTCCAGTTTTACTGGAAATCCCGGAAAAGTTTACAGAGAGTCCCACCCAGGTCCACCTTGACTTTTGACTGACAGCAAGATGCCATCAGACTTTGGACTTATTTTAATGCATCAGAAATTTTGAGTTCATCAATTAAGGGGCTTTGTGCGCCCTTCTTTCACCCTCAACATTTACTGTGCAGTGATTTTATATCAGGTCTTTTGAAAGACTTCACAGCTATTGAGTCTGGAAGTCATGGGAATAGTGTGGGTATTTGCAAAGTTTTCATATCTCTGGGCATGTTGGTAATTTGTGTTTGTTCCCACAGGGGTTCCTCTCTACCCCTTTTGCATATCAAGTTCTCATCAATAAAAAATAATCTCTTATTTCCATGGCACTTAACCAAATATAAGCAGGATAACAGTCCTTAAATCTCAGCAAAGAGTTTTATCATTGGGCCCTGTGCCTCAGGGGCTCCATTTATCACAAACACAAAAATACAAATCTATTGAGGAAGTGATGGTCAGAGTGTCACTCATGAGGTAGTATCAGTTGTGGCACAGCATGACCTATGATTCTAAATATTCCCTCTCAACACTAACAGCATTCATTGCCTCATTTCCTGTCCTATGTCCTCAAAATAAAAGGTGACCATGTTTGAGTTCTGTGAAGGTTGTAAACTGGACCACTGCCAACATCAGAAGCAAATGTAGTTCCTGAGGGAAGGATTTGAACAGTAGAAGTAAGAGCATAAACACAGTAATTAATTCGTCAGTTGTTTCCTCTTAGATACTATGAATATAGTTTTGCAAAATGAATGATCAAATACTAATACTATCTTGCCCAGCATCCATTTCTCTTCTGGCTCTCAATAACTGAACTTGCCATCTGGGAAACATTTTACAATAGTAATTGTTTCACTTCACTCTTACATTTACTTTTAAGTAGGTCTTTATAGAACATGTATGAAGGGTGATACTGATTCTTTACAGAAAATCTTGGATATAGATATTGATTTAAAATATGAAAATTATTATATGATAATGATTTATATGAAACTTAAATATTCTATAATATTTTAACAATTACAATAATGTACCAAATGATACATTTCAATATTCGAACATTAGTGCTATGGTTTAGATATGAGGTATCCCCAAAAAGCTCAAGAGTGAGACAATGCAAGAAAGTTTAGAGGTGGAATGATTGGGTTATGAGACGCTTATCCTAATTGGTGGATTAATCCATTCATATGGATTAACTGTAGGCACATAAGGTGTGACTGGAGGAGGTAGGTCACTGGGGGAGTAAGGTTGGAGTTTATATTTGTCCCTGGTGAGTGGAGTTCTCTCTGTGCTTCTTATTTCCATGTGTGAGTTGCTTTCCTTGGTCACGTCCTTCTGTCATGATGTTCTGCCTCACCTTAGGCCCAGAGCAGGTCTTTTGGTCAGAGCAGTGAAAAAACTGACTGAAACAATGACGTACAATTCAGTTCATTTCTGAATAGTTTATTAATTAAAGGATTTTTGTTTAGTTTCTGTTGTCTTAGTAAAATATTAGTTTCTGTTGTCTTAGTAAAATATTAGTTTCTGTTGTCTCACTGAAATTGAATTTGTTTACTAATTGAAATGATCAAAAACAAATTTTTAGAAAAAGCTTTCTTTCTGTGGCCCAGGAAAGGTTATTTAATCTGAAATCACTTGCAGTGGCAGTAAATTATGTGAAAATCTTGATTAGAACCATGCAATTAGTGATTTTGTGAAAATGGAAATAAGAGAAGCAAATTTTACAGAATAAATGTAATTAATGGATTATCTCTGCCTTTGTCTGGTGACTCATCTAGTTAACCTTGGCTCATCAGCAGAACACTGAGACAAGAACAATTATAATTAAATTCAATTATCTTTGGTATCTGACTTGTGATTATAATAAAAATAGTTTTATACATTTTATACCCCTCCAGACAGGGTAACAATAATGGAAAATTGATTACAAACAAGGATTGATTAAAAAGTAAAGACAAGAAAACAAGTGGGAATTAAAATTTTCATTGTTTAATGGAAAGGGAGAACACTGGAATGAACCAATTCTCAGACTGCAATTGGTTGCATCTATGTGCATTCATGGATTACAGTAAGTATGATAAATTAAATCAATAAGATAAAAATGTAGAACTAAATATAGATGTGTGGGGTGGGGAGATAAAACTTTGCAGTAACAACCCCTACAAATAGCAATGGGTGCACTTTTAAGTCAGACTTTAAGATGTCATTTTCTAATAAAAGCAATCAGGCATTTTTGAAGCTATGACTTTTTCCAAGGCAGGGCTAAAACTTTTGGAATATCTTGTGAAACTGAAAGCAAAATAGTGCCCTAAGAATGATCAGACAATGTCAAAAGGACACAGAAGCCAGCTTGAAGGAGTTAGCACTGATCCTAGTGAGATTGGGTAAATAGTGGTACTTATCATCTAAGGGATTGTAAACCACTGAATATAATAGGAAGTCATGAGTCCTTGGTAATATAAATTAATAAATGGAATGTCTAATAAGAATGGCTGTTTCTACTGTTTCAAAAATGTCTCCACAGAGACAGGCAAGATGGCAACAGGCAGCAGAGCTGAATGAGAAATCTATCCATGAAAGCTGGGTGCCAACAAAGGGAGAAGGGTCTTTCTGTGAGGTGGGTGAATGGCAAAATTTCCTCCATAAATTAATTAGGTTCCAAGTAAGGAAGTTTAGAGATGCAGAGCTGTGGACAAACTGAGGGTACAGGATAATCCAAATAAAAATTTTCCAGCTTCAGCAATCCAGCTGGTGGACTGGTGAATTGGCCCTGAGGGGAGGAAGCAGCACACACAAACAAAGAATTCAGTTAGAGCTGTGAGTGGGCCGATAGCAGAAGGGTGTCCGGCAACCCCGCAGCAGCGGGAACCGAGGGATGGCATTAATGCACACAACTTAGAATCCCCCGAATCTGGCCAGGGGGGAGAAGTGGGGTGGCAGTTGCCACATTGAACTTTCCCAGTGGGCGGTACAGGAAGCTGCTTGGAGAACAATGAACCCAGATCCAGATCCAAATAGTGAGCCCAGACCAGAGCAGCTCTAGGTCCCCAGTGTTTTGAATGTCTGCCCTGGGGACTGGGTGGGCCTGGCAGACCCTCTGTACTGGTCAGGAGACTCATGTTTAGAGACTTCCCATCCACCCCTGACACATGAGGATTTGCAGGCAGAATCCACAATCACGATTCTGCTCAATAGGCAATAAATGGGCTGAGTGGGATCGGCATGCAGGTCCTGCATCTGGGGACTGCAGATACTACCTGGACCTCTCCTCAGGCTGGGTAGAGATTAGTGTGAGCCTCAGGAACCTATGAACAGAAGGGGCAGCCTGGGAACAGTGCTCTCCTCTACTTTCAGACCCTGAATTCTGTGAGCAGAAGCAGTCCCATAGGTCCTGGGTGCTCCAAGTGGGACTGGGCTTCCATGCCCTCCATAGATGTGGGTCTGGCTGGTCTGATGTCTCCTTCCTGCCTGTCTCCCCTTGCTGGGGCTGTGACTGTCCCACATATCATCTTCTAGGGCCAGTGGGGACTTTAAGACACTCAAGAGTGGGGCAATAATGGTACCAGGAGAGCTCAGTTCAGGCTAGCCACTTTCCCTGGAACAGCAAGAGTCCTTTACAGTTGCACCAGGATCCACAAGACTTCCAGTGGTTCCTGGGTCCCCAGCTGAAGTGAGACAAGAGTTTAGGCAGGTAGACATTAAACTGCCCAAGAGTGTAACCTGGGTGACCCTAAAGACTGTTCCCACAGGAAGTAGGGAAGGTGAATATTTGCAACCCCTCCATAGGAGAAAATTACTGGGAGGCCTCCTGGGAATCTGACTCTTAGCTGTGATCACCAAAATCCAATCTCTCCAATAAACTCAACTGGGAAGTGACTCTACCTAGAAGTCAGATATGAACAAATACCCCCACTGCATATTTTTACCTCGGTGGTAATAATTTATAACCTTCCCAACTTTTTTTTATTCTTGGAATTGGTGTTCTTAAGTGTATGTATTTTTTTTTAACTGTCACTGTGTTTTGTTTTGTCTGTCTGTGCTGTATTCATAGTAGATCTGTAGCTGTCTGTGATATTGCAAACTAGTACTCAGTCTCTTTGGGCTGAAAAGCCCCCAGTCTCTAGTACCCCAGTCTTCCCTTTACTCTGTCAATTCTTAAACTGTATTCTGATCTCTCTAATCCTCCCCTAAAGTGATTACCCCACTCTCATCCCATTTCTATCTTTACTTTATTGTTCTCAGAATAACCTACATCATCTTCACTACCTTGTAGCTCTATATCCAAATTCAAAAGTTCCATACTACCTTCCTACCTGATTCTCTTTGTTCTCTAGACCTTTTTACCTCACCTAAAGAGGTCCTGGTAAACTGAAGTGAATGCCATACTTGAAAACGGGTGTCTGCTTGCTAAACAAGTAGAGTCTGAGAATTCTCATAGAGGAAAACTGGTAATCCATTTGCTGTTATAGGTGTTAATCAACACTGTGACAGTTAAAGATGTCACTGTCTCTTGTATGCATTGGCTGCACTTAGTGACTCTTACCCCTTATCTCCTGAGGTATTGGAAAACATAAAAGTTCACAATAATTCACAGATTGGGGCACCAGCCATTTAACTGTACTACCCAAATTGTACCCTAGCCCAATTAAGCAAAGAGATAAAAAAAACTCCAATACCATCAACAAAGCCTCCAAGAGACTTATTCAGTGATAGACCTCAAGCCCCACTCCCAGTAACCAAAAATGAGGAAAAAGGGAAACAATCCTCCACCTCAGTCCCACAGCTCCCCATTCAAGAAGTCCATGTTCGAAGTCCTAGATGAAAGCCTAGAAAAATGTATCAATAATATGATTAGTAATTCAATCAATAATTAAAAGAAGATTTAAGGAAAGAGATAAGAGATCAATTTCAGGAGATGAGAGATCACATCTATAAAGAGCTAGACATTTTAAGAAGAGATGTAGCAGAGCTCTCAGAATTGAAAAAACACTGTCAACCAAATCTAAAGCTCATTGGAAGATACTAATATGAGAGTAAACTCAGTAGAAAATAGAACCTCAGCTCTCAAAGAATGAACAATAGACAATGAAGACAGACTGACCAATGTTGAGTGCAAGGAGGATAGACAAGAAAAGAAGCTTATTGAGCATGATCAGAACTTTCAAGTGGTATTAGAGAATATGAGAAGAAATAACATGAGAGTAATTGGGACTGAAGAAAACACTGAACACCAAACAAGGAGCATTTAGAATCTTCTGTGTGAGATTGCCAAAGAAAACTTCCCCATATCAGAAATGATCCGGAAAATCAAATTCAAGATGCCTATAGGACATCAAACAGACCTAACCAAATGAGAAACTCACCAAGACACATCATAAACAAAATGAATAACAGAAAATCAAGGAGAGAATCCTAAAAGCAGCCAGGGAAAACACCAAATCACATTCAGAGGTAGACCGATAAGGATTACTGTGGATTTCTCAGATCAGACAATAAAGGCCAGGAGAGCATGGAATGAAATTTTTCAAACTTTAAAAGAAAATAATTTTCAGCCAAAGACACTATACCCTGCAAAACTCAGCTTTAAATGTGATGGGGAAATTAAGTACTTCCATGATAAATGATAAATTCAAGCTAGCAAGGTACATGAACACAAAGCCTGCTCTACAGAAAATTCTCAAGGACATACTTCATTCAGAGGAACAAGGAAACAACCTCCAAAGCCCATAAACAGAAGAAAGTCAATAATCACATAACTCATTAAAAGATTTCCAAGATTTCCAGCAATAATCACAATGCCAGGGACCCAGAATCATGAATCTATTCTAACTCTGAACGTGAATGGACTCAATGCCCCAATCAAAAGACATAGATTAGCTTACTGGATCAAAAAATAAAATGCAAAAATATACTGCCTACAGGAGACACACCTCACAGTCAAAAATAGACACAGATTGAAGGTTAAATGCTGGGAAAACATCTACTAGGCTCCTGGCCCAAGAAAGCAAACCAGTGTTGCGATCCTTTTATTCAAAAGTTAATTTTGACCAAAAATTAGTCAGAAAGGACAAAGAAGGTCACTATATCATAGTAAAAGGAACAATTCATCAAGAAGACATAATGACAGTTAACATTTATGCCCCCAATTACAACACTCCCAAATGTATGGAGAAAATACTCAAGGACATTAAATTTCTCATTGATCTCAATAGCATAATACTGGGGGACTTCAATACACCATTATCAACAATAGACAGATCATCAAAGCAAAAAATCAACAAATATATCTCTAAGCTAAACAATTCTATAAATCAATTGGACTTAAGAGATATTTACAAAATACTCCATCCCAAATCGACTGAGTTTACCTTTTTCTCAGCAGCTCATGGATCCTTCTCCAAAATAGACCACATCCTAATCCACAGAGCAAATCTTAGCAAATATAGAAAAGTTGATATAGTCCCATGTATCCTGTCAGACCACAATGGTATGATCTTAGCAATTAATAGCAAGAAAAGGGCTGGAGCGGTGGCTCAGAGTTTACGGCACAAGCCCAGTATGCACAAGTACATGGGTTCAAACCCCAGCACCCAGGTACACAACTAAGTGTCAGAGCAATGAAAGCCATGTGAAAAACTCAGTAAAAATTGATTCTCTCTATCTCTCTGTCTCACCGTCTTTCTCTCTTTAAAAAAAAACTGCAAGAAAAACAACAGAAACTACATAAATACTTGGAAATTGAATAATACCCTCTTAAATGAAGAATGGATAAAAGAGGTAATGAGAACGCAAATCAAGTAATTCTTGGAAATGAGTGAGAATGATGAAATAACATATAGAAATCTCTGGGATACTATGAAAGTATTCTTAAGAGGTAAATTTATAGCACTGAGTGCCTTCATCAAAAATCAGGAAAGAGCCCAAATAAATAGTCTTATCCTCCAACTCAAATCCCTACAAAAAGAGGAACAATCTAATCCCAAACCTAATAGAAGACAGGAAATAACTAGGATCAGAATTGAAATCAATGAAATTGAGAACAAAAAAATACAAAATATCAACAAAACAAAGAGTTGGTTCTTTGAAAGAATAAATAAGATCGACAGACCCCCTTACCAACCTCACCAAAAGGAAGAATGAAGTGATGCAAATCACAAAATCAAAGACAAAAACAGATATCACCACTGACTCAACCAAAATCCAGAAGAATATCAGAACTTATTTTGAAAAGATATACTCTTCCAAGTTTGATAATCTGGAAGACATGGACAAATATCTTGCCACATACTACATTCCCAAATTAACATGAGAGAACATTGAAATTCTAAACCAACCAATTTCAGATCGCAAAATCAAAACAGCAATCAAATGCCTTCCAAAAGGAAAAACCCGGGACCTGATGGATTCTCAGGAGAGTTTTAACAGACCTTTCCAGAAGAATTAACACTGATCCTTTACAAGCTTTTCCTTGAAATGGAAAGGGTTGGAACCCTTCCAAATACTTTTTATGAAGCAAATATAACCCTGATACCAAAACCCAACAGAGACACACCAAGAAAAAATTACAGATCAATTTCCATGATGAACACAGATGAAAAAATCCTTCATGAAATTATAGCTATCTGGATCAAAAAATACATAAAAAAGATAATAATACATCATGATCAAGTCGGCTTCATTCCAGGAATGCAAGGCTAGTTCTACATATGCAAATCAATAAATGTAATTCATCACTTAAACAGAATTAAAAATAAAAATCATATAATCATCTCAATTGACACAGGATGCAGAAAAGGCCTTTGATAAAATTCAATACCCATTTATGCTCAAAACTTGGAGAAGATAGGGATTAAAGGAAGATACTTCCTTTTTTAAGAGCCATTTATGGCAGACCCATAGCCAACATTATGCTTAATGGAGAAAGACTGAAAGCATTTCCACTGAATTCAGGAACAAGACAAGGATGTTCATTTTCACCACTCTTATTCAATATAGTCCTTGAATATAGTCCTTCAGTATAGTCTGATAGCCAGAGCTATCAGAAAAAAGAAGGAAATCAAAGGAATTTGAATAGGAAAAGAGGAAGTCTCTTTTTGCTGATGACTTGATCCTATACCTAGAAGACCCAATAAACTCGACCATAAGACTTCTGGAGCTTATAAATAATTTCAGCAATGTGCCTGGTTGTAAGATCAACACACATAAATCAATAGCTTTCCTATATTCCAGCAACAATTCCACTGAAGAAGAAATCAGGAAATCTGTCCCATTCACAATTGCCTCAAAAAGATTAAAATACTTGGGCATCAATCTAATAAAGGATAATAAGGACCTCTACAATGAAAACTATTGAACATTAAAAATGGCCATTCTACCGAAAGCCCTATACAGATTCAATGCAATCCCCATCAAGATACCAATGTCATTCTTCATGGGTATAGAAAAAGATATTCTTAAATTCATATGGAATAATAGAAGACCCAGAATAGCTAAAACATTACTAAGCAAGAAAGAGGAAGCAGGAGGTGTCACAATTCCTTACCTGAAGTTATACCTAGGGCTACAGTAACAAAAACAGCATGGTATTGGTATCAAAACAGATCTGAAGACCATTGGAACAGAATAGAAGGTACTGAGATGAACCCTTAAATCTTTAACTATCTGATATTTGATAAAGGGGGGAAAAGCATAGTGTGGAAGAAGGATAGCCTATTTAACAAATGGTGCTGGACAAACTGGATAGCCATATGCAGACAACTGAAATTGGATCCTTACCTCTAACCCTGCACAAGAATCAAATCAAAATGGTTCAAGGATCTGGAAATTAGACCAGCAACTATACAATTGCTTGAAGAAAAAGTAAGATCAACACTACATGACATAGGTGTCAGCACCGCCTTCCTTAACAAGACTCCCATAGCTCAAGAATTAAACCCAGGAAAAAATGAATGGGATGCCTTTAAAATAAAAAGCTTCTGCACAGCTACAGAATTAGTCAAGAGTGTCAAGATATAACCTACAGAATGGGACAAAATCTTTGCCTGCTACACCTCTGACAGAGGGCTAATATCCAAAATATACAAAGAACTAAAAAAACTAAACACCAAGACCATAAATAATCAAATTAATAAATGGGACTTCCTCAATAGGGGAAGTCTAAAAAGCCCATAAACATATGAGATAATGTTCTACATCACTAGCAAACAGAGACATGCAAATAAAAACTTCACTGAGATTCCACCTCACTCCTGTCAGAGTGGCAAAAATGAAGAAGATGGACAATAACAGATGCTGAAGGGGTTGTGGGAAGAAAGGAACACTATCACACTGTTGATTGGACTGCAAACTTGGACAGCCACTCTTAAAAGCAGTGTGGAAACTCCTTAAAAAACTAGGCCTGGAACCACCTTATGACCCAGCTATCTTGCTCCTGGGTATTTTCCCAAAAGATCTAGAATTGGCATACTACAAAGACAGAGCTACGTCAATGTTTATAGCATCTCAATTTACTATAGCTAAACTGTGGAACCAACCCAGATGCCACTCACTGAATGAGTGGATTTAAAAACTGTGGTACATATATACCATGGAGTTTTATTATGCTATTAGACAGAATGATATCATGGCATTTGCAGCCAAATGGATGCAGATGGAAAAAATTATGCTGAGTGAAATATCCCAAACTCAGAAGCTTGAGGGCTGAATGTTTTCACTC